>PDHP01000009.1:198836-439539 GCA_003339455.1 Ophiocordyceps camponoti-leonardi (nom. inval.)
AGCGTGCGCCGAGCAACGAAAGGAAGGGGGGGGGGGGGGGGGGGGGGGGGGGGGGGGGGAAGGGGAGGGATAAACAATATCTTGGCACAGCTACTACACATCTCAGCACAACTGCAAGGCAAGGCTAGGACTAGGTATCCGTATGGACTGAAGGACTGGACTAGGTAGGACTGGACTGGACTTCCTGGCCTGCTGAAAAAGGACGCACTTCCCGTTCCCCCCATCCCCCGGTCCGATCCGTCTACCTTCTTCATACCACCTAATTCCAACTTCATCCTTTCCTTTCCTTTACTCTTAACTCACCTCTCTCTATACTCACCTAGCAGCCATGGCCGCCACGACCCGGTCTCTCCTATTATCTCTCTACCTCTGCCTATCATCCCTCCTAGGCCTCGCCACCGCCGCCGCCACCGCTACCAAACCCCTATGCAAAGCCTTCCCCGGAGACCGAAGCTGGCCGTCAAAGGACGCATGGAATTGCCTCAACGACTCGCTCCGGGGCCGGCTCCTCACCCCGGCGCCTCCCGGAGCGGTGTGCCACAGCGACAAGCCTACGTACGACGCGGCGCAGTGTCCGAACGTGCAGAGGCTATGGACCAACTTTGAGTTCCACGCGCAGAACCCGGTGTCGGTCCTGTGGAATATGTGGACGGGCTTCGATTGCTTGCCTGATCCCAAGGGGCCTTGTACCGGGAGGGGGTATCCGGCTCACGTCGTCAATGCTTCGGAGACGGCGCATGTGAAGCTGGCTGTTGACTTTGGTCCGTCCTCTTTTCCTTCTTTCTTGATGGCATTTCAGTTGTAAACTGACTGAAAGATAGCTCGCAAGCACAAGGTCAGACTCGTCGTCAAAAACACCGGCTACGACTTCCTCGGCAGATCAACCGCCCCCGGCGCCCTCTCCATCTGGACCCTTCACATGAACTCCATCAAGGTCCATCGAAAGGGCCAGTTCAAGCTCAGCGGCTCGGGCCGGACCATCAGGGGCAACGCCGTCACCGTCGGCGCCGGGGCTCTGACCATGGACATCTACCGCGCGCTGGATGAGCATAAGCTTACGTTCATCGGAGCCATGGGACCGACTGTTGGCATCACCGGCTTCCTTTCTAGCGGTGGCCACTCGAACTTGTCTGGGAAGTTTGGCCTTGGCGCTGATAATGTGCTGGAGATGGAGGTCGTTACCCCCAAGGGAGAGGTCTTGACGGTTAACGAAGACGGTCATCGGGATCTGTTCTGGGCCTTGCGCGGTGTAAGTTTTTCTTTCCTACCGGCTCATCCCTTCTATCAAAACAGCGTCATCTTCTCTGTAAGATGCTAATCTGATGATGACTTCAGGGCGGCGGCTCAACCTTTGGAGTCGTCACGAAAATCACGATGCGCACGTACCCGACGCCCAAGATCCTCGGCTTCCACTGGGTAGCCGGCATCCCAACGCAAGACAGCCAGGCGACCGATCTCGCACCGGACCTCATGTCCAAGTTCCCCGAAGCCATCGACGTCGGCCTCCTCGGCTGGACGTCCGTCATCGACAACATGCAGAACCCGGTCTCGGTGCCGGGGCAGGACATCTCGGGCCAGAACGTCAGCGGCATCTACGGCGTAAACGCCGTCATGGACACCAACGACCCCGCCGAGGCGTACCGTGTCTTGAAGCCCATCGCAGACGTGGTCAAGGCTAGGTGGAGTGGGAGGGCTAAGATCTGGCTCACCACCACGGCGTACCCTTCCTACATGGCCTACGTCAACGGAGTCTACACGCCGAGACCTGGCGGGTACGGCTGGTACGAGGTTTCTCGCATCATGGATCGGAAGACGTTTAGCGGCAACACCGAGGGGTTGGGACGTGCTCTCAAGGCTGTCAAGAGCAATAGGGGGAATATGTTTGCCATGACGCTCGCCGGTAAGGGCGTTCAGGAAGTGAAGCTGCCCGGTGGAGGCAACTCGGTCAACCCAGCGTGGCGCGCAGCCTATGCTCTCGGCAGTAAGCTCTTTCTCTATCTCTTGCTCTTCTCTTCTCCTTTTCCTCTCCTTCTTCTCTTCCATCTCGTCAAAAAGAACTACTCGTGGCAAACAAAGAATTCCACTGCTGACACGAGACCCCCCCTTTTCCCCCAAACCCAAACAGTGACCTCCCTCACCTTTCAACCTTTTGATCGCAAGGCCGAAATGGACGTGCGGCAGTTCCTCAACTCTGCCTGGCAGCCGATGAGAGATCTCACTCCGCAACTCGGCTCATACATTGACGAGGTGCGTATCCTTTTCTTCTTCTACGTCTTTTCTCCCTCTGTCTATCTCTCTCGTCTCCTTCGCTGACTTCTTCTCTACCAGGGCTACGCGTACGAAAAGAACTGGCAGCATGCCTTCTGGGGTAACAACTACCCGCGCCTCCTCCAGATCAAGCGCAGAGTCGACCCGGACGACGTGCTCTGGTGCTCGCCCTGTGTTGGCAACGAGCGCTGGAGGCAGAGCCAGGACGGGCATCTCTGCAGGATCCGGTGATAGGGGGGTGTTTCTGAGTTTGGGGAGAGCTTTTCTTCTCTTCACCTCTTTACATATGATTCCGAGTATATAAGTCTTTGTTGAAGAAGGGCCGGGCCGAGGCTGTTTCGGGTATATACGGCTTTTACATATATCGTCTTCCTTTTTTTTCCCCTCTCCTCATCTACACTAACGAAGCTACCTGTTTATAGCTGATGTTTATATGAGTGTATCCGTATATATGCTACTTATTGGAAGAAGCAACAGGATGTGTTGTGTATAATGGTTTTAATTCAATATATCCGTATACAAGTACATATTCTCGAACTTGATCACGCAGACTGCTTCACATGTAGATTTTCAACTACTACACCCAGTCTCTAGAAACTGTTATTTATAGCCCATCAATGAACATCACAGCATAAAGAATTCAAGGAAGATGAAGATCAGGGGCTTGGGGGCCGCCGTCAGCCAGGAACAGCCGCTTTCCCCTCCCCCTCCCCCCCTCTCCTATCCCCACGCTTTGCCTCGCCTCGACCGTGATGAGCCGTACACACATATCCGTACACAAAATCGTACCATGATTTATGATTCGCCCAACAACAAGGAAATAAATAAATAAACACGTGTAACTGAACTTGCATCCGCCAACAGAAATCATTGAATCAACACCATCCATCCATCCATCCATCCTAGGTAGTAGCTTACGTCACCTCTCCTTCTCCTTCTCCTCACCCTTCACCCTCACCTCACGGGCCGAACATCATCCCCAGGTTGATAAGCGGTGCGGAGTACGAATAGTAGCAGCCAGCCAGCCAGCTCCCTCTCTCTCTTTCTCTCTGTTTGTTTCCCCCATCTTTCGCTCTCGCTCTCACCTTCAAACCAAGGTCTCCCATCATGTCGTTCCTCAAGAACTTCACAAAGGATTTCGACCGGTTCGGCATCGGCGATAAGAAGCAGGACCAGCAACAGCAGTACCACCAGCAGCAGCAGCAGCCACCTCCGCAAGGTAAGAAGCTCACCACTTTCCCTTCATCACCACCATCATATCTAGCCATCGACGTCATATCACTCTTGTCTCTCTCTCTCTCTCTCTCTCACTCTCTCTCTCTACTCCTCTCCCCATCCTCACATGCTAATCACCTATATCCTCCCTCTCAGGCTACGGCGGATACGAAAGCCAAGATCACTACCCCGCCGCCGCCTCCTCCTCCTCCGCCGCTCAGTACAACGCCTCGCCTCCCCCGCAACCAGCCTACCAGCCTCCATCAGACAAGCCCCCCCTCCCAACCGGCTGGACGCCTCTCTTCGACCAGCAGCGCCAGCGCTGGTACTACGTCGACGAAGCCAGCGGCGAATCCCAGTGGGAGGCCCCGGGTTACGTGGCGCCTCCCTCCCCCACGGCCGGGTACGCTCCTCCCGTCGGTCCGCCCCCGGGATACGGCCAGCAGCAGTACGGTCCGCCCGACGGTCCGCCCCCGAGTCACGCCGGGTACGGCCCTCCTGATGGCCCGCCGCCCCCGGCACGCTACGACGGCGGCTACGCACCAGACGAAGGCGTCAAGGACGAGAAGAAGCACGGCGGCAAGGGCAATATCCTCCTCGGTGCCGCAGGCGGTCTCGCCGCCGGAGCTGCGGGCGGCGCTCTCCTTCATCGGATGAGCAGCAGCGGCAGCAGGCACGACGAAGACGAGTACCATCAGCAGATGCCTTCTACAGACTCCTACGGCCACGAGCCATCGTACGAGCACGAGCCTTACGAGGGCCGCGAAGATGACGAGAACGATCGGGAAAGCAGCTCTTCCTCTTCGAGCGAGGATGATCGTCACGGCAGACGCGAGGAATCCAGTTCCAGCAGTAGCAGTGACGATGATGGGCATGGGGGAGCCGACTATGACGATGACCGATATGACAGCGGGAGTGATGACGATTATTGATCTAGCCTAGCTGTGGAATTACGACGGGGGACGGGAAAAAGACTGACTACGAACTTGAAATGTAGTCTAGATATGGTCTTCATCATTCTCGACTTATCGTAGCCCTTCCCTTTCGTCATATATCATCAAGACAAGGACAAGTCATCATCACCTCTCTCCCCCCTCTCACTCCTTTCCTTTTACCTTCGTCATACACGTCTGTACAACGACGAGAAGCAAAACGGAAAAGATCCGCATCAAGAGCTGATGAGCAAAAAAATAAACGAAGCAAACCTCTCTCCCGCGCCGCGCCGGACCTCGGCCGCTATCTCCGCCGGGCCCCAATCTCGTCAACGGCCCTCTTTCTTATGCTGACGCTCGCTGAGACATTTTTTTTTTTTGGCTGGCTGGCTGGCCTTTCACCCGAGCCCCTGATCCCTTTCACAGATGAGCGTTCCAGGGATCTAGGATTTACGCTGTGAGGGATTGGCAGGTCTCACCTCTGAGCCGAGGCATGTTTAGACGTGCCTCTTCCCAAAGGGCGTGGACGATCCGTCGCTCGTTTTCTTGATGGGACGGAGACAAGTGACGTGCTTCAGGACCGTGTATCGACCTCGTCGCCGAATAGTATACGGATAGACAGCATCATCACACGTAGCTTGCCGTAGGACTCTGATGAAGCTTCATTGTCATCGCGACGCTGTGAAACCTCCACTGAAATCAAATCAACGTATAAACCGTGCTCCTTGCCCACGTGGGTATACCTATCCGTACATGTGTATATCATGATCCAGCCATCCCATCCGCCGTACCCCTATCCATCCTGGACGAGCCTTTACCGTCATGAACATGCCTTCCAAAACAAAGGAGAAGGTGATGTAGACACCGACACCGTACTGCTTTCAGCCTCCGTATACCGCACAGATGAGCCTTCGCTATCAAGTCACTTTCGCCCCAGGTCCTCTCCAGCGGCCAGGTGTCTTGATTAAGGATTTCGACAAAACCACACAACATACCCATGTCGTCATGACGCTTCTTCTGCCAGCCTCACGATCTCGCAAAGACTCCTCAGAAAAAGGCCATCCGTCACTTCTGCTTCCGACACCATCGTCTCGTCTCCCGCGCCGTTCTCCGCTGTGAGCTTCGCCGTAGCCACCAGGCGCGCAATGCACCGCAGTAGATCATGCTGCAAATTCTCCGGACTGGCCCCGGCTGGCGCCGTCGGTTGGTTGGGAACCATCTCTTCTTTGGTCCACGACCCCAGCGGCGTGCCGAGCCTCCGCGTGAAGCGGCTGAAGCCTGCCGCTGCCGCGTTGCCAGCGCCCGCCAGACCGAGCAACGAGGCTGCTTTCTGAGGAATCTCCTCTTGTTGTGAATCCCGTCCACCGTTCGTCTGACCCGTCTGCATTGGTGAAGCCTGGGGGTTCCGCGCGACTAGGGCAGACATGTAGTTGTACGCCACAATATGCGCGTACAAGGCATCGCAAACGTAGTCGGAGCAATGTCCAAAGATGAACTTCAGTGGCGCCCATGGCTTCGGAGGAGAGATTGAGACAGAATTCGTCGAATCGATGCTGTCGTCGCCCGAATGATGCTTTGATTTCGAGTCTTGCGCGTCGGGAACCCTGCGATGTGGTACCACCTTGCGCCAAAGCGACTTTCGAGGCGGATACACCGGGCCGTCGGGTGAGGAGCTGCGGGCCGGGAGGTTTCGGAGAAGCTCGACGCTGGGCTGCCGGACCTTTCGCGAGTATGTTCGTATTGTTTCGATCGTGAGACTCGTCGACAAGAGCATCGTTTCTGGGAAGCAGGCGATGGATACCCGAAGCGTCTCCATGGCATCCGGCGGCAAAGGTACGACCTTGGTCAAATCCTCGCTTTGGAGAGACCGAGGGCAGGGCGGCTGGCTGCCGTTTAGCCACGACTGAACGCTGTTGTTTGCCGGCCGGGGGGGCGCTGGCGGTGCAATGTTGATGGGCACATGGGGCGCCGTAACGCCGTCGGAGTACAGGCTGTCAACCTCGGTGTCGGGGAATTCCTCGCTCACAGGCGACGGTTCGGCGCCGTCGCTGACTGGGAAGAGTCTCCTCTGCTGCCTCAGGGTCCTCGCGCTCCTGGCTGCGCGGCTGTGAAGCGGATAGTCCGAGCAAGAGGGAAAGAGCCTGCGTGCAACGCAAGGGGGCGGAGCCGGCTCGTCATCCCCCCTGAAGCCTGATGTGGTGGCAGGCCGCAGCGGGACATCCAGCCGCCGGCACGATCTCAGCGAGCCGCCGCTGACGGAATGCGACTTGCAGCGCAGGGCTGGGTCGTCGTAGTAGCCGCAGCGACTCCGGAGATCGATTCTTGAGTCGAGATCCGATTCGGGGGGAGTGGGTGGCCGCCGCGGAGCTGCCACGGCCGAATTGATGTCTTCGTCGTGGTTGTCGTCGTCAGAGTCGCCGTCAATCCAACTACTTCCCAGCATGTCGTCTGATAACGGCGAGCTTTTAGCCGAGGGTTTCCAATTTGTCGAAGCGAGCGACGTGGCCACTGTGATAAGCGACTCTCGTTGCCGTATCGATAGGGCGGCTGCGGCGTCGTCCAGGGTGTGCGTAGTGGATCTGGAGTCCACGTCCGAAGCGACATCGTCGAGACGAGACGACAGCTCGCGGGGGTGGAGGAACGAGACCCTCGACGATTTTGTCTCCTTGATAGGGCCCAGGCAGCGCGAACGGCCCGGAGGAGGTGAAAAGGGCAACGTCGGTGACATTCTGAACGACCTCAGCGTGCTTCTGTCGTCGGCACAAAGAGACAATGAGGCTGGTGTGCCGGCCGTCATTTGCCTCGAGGTAAAGACATTGGCCGAGAGCTGGAGATCGCGGGCCAGGACCTCTGGTATGTAGTCGTCGACGCGCTCGCCCACAGCCTCCTCGCCGGACGAGGAGCTCCAAGCGCTGGAGGTCGAGGGCGACAGAGTCAAGGGCATCAGACTTTTCATGCTAGCGACAGATCGTCTGGAACCCAAGGGCGGAGGAGGGGCCGGCCGTAATAGTGCCGAACGCGTGTGACGGGCTGCCGACCTTAGGAGAAGCTGTCGTTGGATTGTAGGCTGTTCTGCAACTGGCGGTTGCGTTGGCACTTCGTCGACGTTGGGCGTGCACATGGAGAGCGGGCCAGCCTGGAGATCAGCCCAGGCAAAGCCGACTCGGCAGTGGCACAAACGCTCGAGGCGTATTTATCCGTCCTTTCGGCCAGTGAAGGGCGACGGATGAAGGTGGCGGAGGGCTCAGAAGTTAAGACACGACTGTGAGAGAAAAGGAAATGAGGCTTGCGCCGGCGAAACAGTAGCATAAACGACTGTTTCTCGCATGCCCCCAAGTCCATACACACCGTGAACGACGAAGGGGGAGGGGGGGCACCCAGAAGCCGGCGTTATACGAAGTACCGCGTAGCAGCGAGATTGGCCATCGGCGTGCAGGGCGACGATAGGCTCGACGACGAAGTGAGGGCTGACCATTGGGAAAAAGCAAATCTGAGACATGAAGAGAAAAAGCAAGCTTGCAGGTCTAGTTCTGAATGGCGTTGAAGGCTCAAGATGCTAGGCCATGAGAGGGCAAGAAGAGCGACGTTGAGAGAACAGACGACGGGCGTAGGTGCGTCACCAAGAGAACTCGCGACTGGCCGTTAGCCGGCGGCCACGGGCCGGCAGGCCAGCTCGAGAGACAGTCCCTTGTGCCTGGGCAATTGTGATCCCTGCTTGATGTATTTCGGTGCCCTTCCAGAAACAACCGGGATAGAATCGGGGCCCCATCCCATCACGGCCGAATTAATCAAGGAGGCGAGTCGCGTTAGTCGTGTGCCACTCCCAGGTTACACGGGCCCTCCCCTCCCGAGCCGGTTTTTTGCATGCAGCGCCGGCGTCTTCTGCGGGGACAGCACAGAGCCTGCACATGCGTGGCGAGCGCGCACTCAATCGTGCCGCTTCAATCGTGCTGCGGTGCTCCCGGTCCTCTCGAGGTGGTGGTGTCCGTGGCATGGCAGACCGGCTGGCGGCCCTGGGGCGGATGCCACATGGCGTAGCCGGCGAATGGTCAACAGAGACAAGTCTGGAGCAAGGGGTAAGACAGAAGACCCAGAAGGGGGCTAGTAAGGCAAGGGAGAAGATCGTCTTACGTTCAACGGCCGCAGACCGACAGAATCTGGAGGCGTTGAGCCACCAACAGGAGCAGTCACGAGCTGCATTGACCCGTGAATGAAGACCGGTAAAACGGATACGTCAGTAAGTGGAAGTCGTCCTACTCGGTCGTTGACGATGTCGTTCATCGTCACGTCGGAGATGGAAGAACCACGGCGCCGACAGTTCCTGGTCAACTTTTTTTCTTCCCTCTGCTCTGGCATGCGCATTGGCAGCCAAGAGCTTACTAATGCTGGTGATTTTCTTTTTCCATTTTCTTTTCCTTTTTCTTCGACGTGGATTGTGTGTTCCAATCAAACCTCCCTCTGTAAGTCGCTTAAACCCCCTAAATATCTCTCTGTGAGCAGCTTTGTTCCTTTTTGCGCCTCGGGCAAATTTTGCTTCGTACCTCCCTCTGTCCAACGTGACGCGAACCGGCCTCGATGCGCCAAAATACAGTGCTGCAAATGTACTCCGCACCCGCTGCCAGCAACTCAAAAGTCTCCACACCACAAGGGCCCTACAGAAGCGGGCCGTGAGCTCCACTGTGAGTGAGCATTGAGCCCCCACTACTCCCTGAAGTCCCTGCTGGAGCTCCGTTCAGGACCCACTGCCCGTCTATTGTGCCCACTGCCCGGTGCAGGGGCCAAGCCCACTCCCCTCTTGTAAATTTTGTACGGACTGCCCTTCTCTCTCATCGTCAAAGAGCCTCTCGAACCCTGCTTTCTTTTTCGTCGCCATCCCTTCGATCCTCGTCATGACGTGCGCGGGAGGCTCACATCGCTTCCTGTCTTGCCTTTCGTCTTTGCCTCGGCCTTCGACGGCCAGCCTCGAGCACACACACTTGCTGTTAGTCCGCTGCATCAATTCGACGAAAGCACGCGATGGCCTCTGAGCTCCTCTTTTCCTCGATCCATGGGCCACCAATAGCCGCCAACACGTCCGTGGCCCGGGACTTGGCTATCAGGGGACATACCATCTCCCCGTCATGGACCGCCGAGACTACCTTTCGGAAGAGCTCGACGGCCCCTCACTGCCTGGCCGTCAGCACCTCCCATGTCTTCGCAGCTCAAGACAACAAGGCTCAGGTTCATGTCTACTCGCGGGTGCGCAGAAATCAAGAGGCTCTAGTCTCCTTTCAGGAGAGGATCCGCTGCCTAGCCCTGGCCGGCGATGTGCTCGTTATGGGCACCGTTGAGGGGCGCTTGATGCTTTGGGAGGTGAGATGAGAGTTGCTTTTTGTCTTTCCTCACAACCTCGAGCCCACTGACGGCGTTCATTGGCCGCCGCAGACTCGCACCGGTCGGCAGGTCGCAACGCCTCCCTGCCATGTGCGCGCCGTCAGCTGTTTGGCTGCCTCGCCCTTGCATCTGCTCTCGGCATCCGACGACTCCAACATCAACGTCTGGACCTTGGCCCGCCTTCTCGAGCTCGGTGCCGATGTGGGCTACGAACCAGATCTCGTCTTGTCCAATCATCGCGCCCCCATCACCGACCTCGCCCTCGGTCCGAGCACCAGCGCCGAAACAGGCATTTGCGTGTCGGCCAGCAAAGACAAGACGTGCATCTTGTGGAACTACCGCTCTGGCCAGCTCCTACGCACCCTGCTCTTCCCGACAGCGCCCCTCTGCATCGCTCTCGACCCATGCGCTCGCGCCCTCTTCGCCAGTGCCGACGACGGCGGGCTCTATCTCGTCGAGCTCTTCACCGACCAGCCTCGAACCGATCGTCCTGCCGTGGTCCAGGCAGACGCGCCGCTGGGTAAAGTCAACTCGGACGTGGGTCCAGCATCTTGTCTAACCGTCAGTAATGACGGCACTCTCATTTACACGGGGCACGAGAAAGGCAGCATCATGAGGTGGAGTCTGGCAGACAACGGCCATCCGACTGAAGTCGACAATCTCAACGCTGCCGTTACTAATCTCGTCTTTGCCCCTGTCGACCGGGGGAACAAGACACTTATCAGTGCGGGGGTCGTGAAGCCGTCTTCGACGCAACGAAAGTACGTGCTCACCGCTCAGCTAGAAGGGCATGTTAATTCGGGGCCCACATTTGGCGACAAGCTCCGCTGCACGGGACTGGATTCAGGGCTGTTGGAGAGCGTCCTTCTCTCATTCGAGGCTGCCGGCTCGACTGAATCAGACGAATCTGGACTCCGGAAGGAGGTAGAGGAGTTGCGATCTATCGTTGAGGAGCAGAAAGCTCTGCAACAAGCCACCATGCGGTATAAGAGCACGGATACCTGAAGGGCGTCTTGCATCTGCTCTGTGGCTTTTACGGTCTCACACTGCTACCGGTATCGGCTCTCCCTTCCCGCGCCGACATTCCCCAAATTTTAACTCCCTCGAGGTCGGGCGTATGCAGATATTGTCCGGGCAGCCCCAGTGACTGAACGTCTGTTTGTCCCAAGCCATCAGCGGAACTAGATGGATGTCGGCTGCAGACGACGCTTGGGTAGGTCGTTAAACACTCGTCCGTCTCCCGAACTCAGGTGCTGCGAAAGACTCCTCCTTCACACGTCTTGTTAGCTCTGTTCTCATTAGATACCCAGTAGGCTGCTCGAGCAATTCGAATAGAAATCCCATTCAGGGGAATGGCACATCGCCGGCATGATTCGGAAGCGTGAAATGCGACCGGGTTCGGATAAACGAAAGGCCGAACACCTCTTTGGTCCGAGCCTCGCCTCCGAGGAGAGTAGAAATCCATCATCATCAGCATCACCCAATGCCTGCCTCGGGCTCGTTGAAAGGCGAAATGTCGCAAAAAGTCTTATCTCTGGTAAGGACTTCACTTGACATGACCTTGCCCGGTCGTTGCTCTGGCGCGCCGGAACAGTCCGCTTCTCATTACGTCACCAGCTGACCAGACCCCAAGTATCGCCAATTGCTCCGGCAAGGCAGGCAGTTCTCGGCCTACAATTTCCGCGAGTACGCCAAGCGACGAACGAGAGATGCCTTCCACGAGAATAGGGCAATACAGGATCCGCGCGCGGTGGAGGAGCTGGTGCAGAAGGGTCTACGAGAGCTGCAGGTCATGAAGGTACGGCGACGGCGGCTCTCCCGCGACAGGCGACGACAGCGCGCTGATGATTACCTAGCGGCAAACTGTCATCAGCCAGTTCTACCAGCTGAATCGTTTGGTTGTCGAGGGCGGAATATCGGTATGTCGTGAGCCCGTCGTCTTCCTGGGGGTAGGATACTGATGGGATCATAGGGCAGAGAGGGTGGCGAACGGGGAGATAAAGTGAGGCAAAAGGACCAAGGGTGAGTTTCGGCCCCGTCATCGGAATAATATGGCTTCTGACTTCTCTCTTGCTAGATGGGACTGAACGGCTTCTCTTTCGTGTACATTATGACGCAGTTGATCGTGTGCGTAAGCCCGGGAGCAGGCTTGTCGGTCGGAGAAGCTGGGTATGCGGCGCTCCCCTATTTCACTGCGTTCAGCGAAATCGAAGAGGCTGCCAACCAAACAAGAGACGGCGCCTTGAAACTCAGAATATACTGTTCATCTCATTGATACTCGTAGGCTCATCTGTTCGGCCGGCAACTCCCCTGCTCGGCCCCCGTGTGCTAAAGTACATACAATGGTCTAGTAACCGACAGTAGGCCGCTTGCCCTTTTCTTCGGCTTTCTTGCCCTCGGCAATGAGACGATCAAGGGTATCAAATGCCTTCTGGTCCGTGAATCCGGCGGCACGAAGGACCTCCACGACCTTTTCCACATCAATCTTGCCCTTTCCAGTGTTTGCCAGGATATCCTACCAAACAGTCAGAATAACTCAGCACATCGTTCAACAGGGCTAGGACTTACCTGAGCGGTGACGACTTTTCCGTCGCTGGCATCCTGCAGCCTTTCTTCGGACGCGAGGACCTTGACGCCGGTGGCTGTCACCCTGTCGAACTCTGCAAAGATGCGATCCGGCTTGCAGACGATCTTCTCCTCCTCGAACAAGGCCTTGACGCATTCCTTGGTCTGGCTGTGCTTGACGGACGGATCGAAGGCCCCGAGGAGCATGCCGACCTCGGCCGCGCCGTAAGAAGCGGCCTCCTTGTCGTAATCCGTGTCCGGGTTACGCTGCTGCTCCTGTTGGATCCGGGCGACCTTTGCCTTGGCCCAGCAGGACGGTTCCCCGTAGCCGCAAGTGTCGAGGACCTTGAGGACGAGGTCCCAGGCGGTGTCGTCGAGCACGGTGAGGTCTCCCTTTCCGGTGTCGTTACGGCCGAAGCTGACGTCGTGCTCGATGCCGTATCTCTGGCTGTGGAAGTCCTCGAGGTTGAAGACGGTGTCGTAGGGAAGCTGGGCCTCCGAGAGGCCGTCGGCTGCGATCAGAGCCGACGTGTCCGGAGAGATGCCGAGACCTTCGTAGCAGCCGACGACCAAGTCTGTCATGGTAAGGTTCCTTCCAGAACGGGGGATGAAGTTGTGGTTGGCTAGGGCGTTGAGTCCGGGACACGAGCTGCGAGCTGTTGCGAGACGGTCAGTCAGTTTATTCTCACCTCTTATCCGCGGTAGACACAAACGAGCTGAGGAAAACTCACATTCGCCAGGCTGTCGGGTCATGAACTCGTTGAAGCGAGGATCGTTGGGATCGATCTTTGGCGAGTTCTTGTTCATGTAATCCTTGCCATTGGGCTGGAACTTGGTGGGAGCCGTGTACGAAGACGTCTCGCTCGACGAAGAGGGCGAAGAGCCGTCTGCGGGTTTGTTGATCCACCAGCACTGCTTCTCACTCTTCACCGGCTTCTCCGAGTCCTTGTTGGGCTGCAGCTTGTCGCCGATATATGGGATCTGGAAGATGAGCGTCAAGACACAATGCTGCGACTTGCCATCCTGGTATTTCCCCGTCTGGGAATCGTATTTGCCCTGCTGGGCATATTTGGAGCCATGGACATATTTCAGGTCCTTGCCGTAGGTTGCGCCCTGGCCATATTTCAGGTCCTTGCCATAGTTTGCGCCCTGGACATATTTCAGGTCCTTGCCATAGTTTGCGCCCTGGACATATTTCATGCCCTGGGCGTAGGTCGCGCCCTCGACGTATTTTCTTCCCTGGCCGTAGTTGGTGCCCTGGTCCTTGTGGCCGTAGGTGTTTGTTCCGTGGACGTATTCCGTCTCATGTATGTACGGGTGCTGGGACATGTAGTCATCTGTGGAGTTGCTCTTCGCAGGCTGGTAGGCGGCAGAGCCGGTTGAAGCCACGGAGGCGAGCAAGGAGGCGACAAGTGCAGCTTTCATGGTTGCGGAAGAAGGCAGATCTATCAAGGAGTGACAAGGGGTAGGATGAAGTAAAGAACGAATGGTGAAGTGAGTTGCTGATGATGATTTACGAAGCTGGAAGAGGGCCTCCTATTTATCCATGAGAGAGAACCTCACGATGGAGAGTCTCGACCTCAGCTTCGCTTATACGCCCATTCCGTACGTACAAGTTACAACCCACGATGATAACAAGGAAAATGAGGGTTTAGCCGCCAGATGCCCACGTGCATTCCACTCTATTTCCAGCCTTTTGGGCTCTGTCCAGCTCGTTTTCTTTACTTCCTCTTCATCTAAGCGTGAGACAAGGCGGAGAAAGAAAGTCCGAGACATGGGGGAAAGGATTCGATGCCACGCGGCCTGAACTTTTGTCAACACACAGCGGTTGAATCTTGGTTCGCTCTCTCCATCTCTCGACATATCTTGAACCACAACAGAGAGAAACGCGTCGATGATGGTTGTCAACAAAGGTGGGAAAGACTTTCCGTCCTCCTGTTTTCTCTAGGTAAAGGAAGGCAAAGTATATGAAAAGAAGGGATGCGAGCTATTGTACTTGCAAGGGAGAACATGAGCACGACGGCCAGGGAAGACTCAAAATGCAAGAGTCAGTTGAAGGTTAGGCGTCAAGCAACGGTTTCTATCTATGGTAGCAGCATACATGCAATGAACACACACAGAGTAAGAACTTGTTGTGTAAATCGGTGTAAGAACTCGTGGATCTCCGTCTCACAATAGATGGGGGAGAGACCAGGTCCGGGAGGCATGCGGGAGGGTGCCGATGTGGAGATGCCGGAACGCGTGGCGCGAGGGTCTAGTCTTACACGGATGTAGGACTGCACATGGCGAATTCCACGCAGGGGACTTAGAAGTCTGGCCTCTTTTGTTTTGTCCTTGTCGTGATGGTTATCAAGCGAGGCTGAGTTGAAGATTTGTAGAGACAGTCAACCATTTTGAGGATAGGGGGTCAGAAAGTCAAGGTTCTCTCTGCAACTAACAAGTCTTCTGGGAAGAAATAGACACACGATGATGAAGTGAAGGCCGGATCTCATACATGCTCGCCTATATGCTTGCATACCTAGGTACTGCGTGATAAACTTCTAATATCTACCAGGCTTAACGATGGCATATGTCTTCTGGGTTGTTGTTATCCTGCGAGTACAGGCTATTCACATGTTGTTATGATTTTTCCAACATCTAGACAGTTCTCTTTACCTGCAACTCTTGAGCTCATTTCCGAGACGAGGCCGAAGTTTACGCTTCCGTAGATTCTGCGCTTCTTTCTTAGTGTTTGCGTGTGCGTCTGGTGTGTTGTTGTTGGGGTAGAACACTAAGGGGGGGAGGGTCAGAGAACTGCCCACAACTCAAAGAAAAAAGAGCCTACCCTACACCCTATCCATGCCTTTCCTCCCTCAATGATGGCCCTGGCGCTGCATCACACTTGCGACCGTCCGTCACCTTCAACCCCCCCCCCCCTTCTACACCGCATTACCGCCGCTCCGTTCCGTTTCTCCGGTCCGGACTCGTCGCGTCTCTCGTCTTGAGCATCCGCTTCTCGTGAACGACGATGCCGCCAGGCGTCAGTGAATTCCCCTTCCCTCCTTCGAGGCCCTCATCTCCCTTCCGACTAACCATCACGTTCTTGACAGACCAGACGCGCCAACCGCGGCGGATACGTCGATCATGACGACTTCGAGGGCCTTCCCGTCCGTCAATGGCGTCACGAATGGGTCAGCGTGACGACACAGCAGCCCCCCGAGCAGCAGCAGCAAAACGACATTTGGGCCGTCGAACTCCCGCATGGATTACCGCGAGACTCGAACCTCCTCCCGGCGCATAGCCAGGAACTTCTGCGCGCGGCCCGCTCAGGAAGGCTTTACAAGCGGCCGCCGCCGACGGACGACGATGACATCGATGGCGATATGACACTTCCGCCTGAGAAGCCGGATAAGAAAGACGACGACAGTCTGGCCCAGGGCTTTTCCGTCAAGGTGTGGAAGCAGCTCCCACGCAACGTCGAGGCTCCGACGTTACCCCACCTCGCCAAGCGTCGAAAGGGGACCGTCACCATCGCCAGCCGTACAGTCCAAGAGAAGCCCGACCTTACGGGCCAGCCGACGGTGACGCGGGCGACGGTCCGCCGCATAGACGCAGCCGGGAACCCCTACACCGAAGAAGTCACTCTCGTCGAGGGCCAGCCCGTCGCCGGCGAGATCATTGCCACCCGCGTTGAGCTTGTCGCCGCGTCCGGTGGTCTTGACGTCGGTAACGCTGCTGCTGCTACACCCCAGGCCGCATCAACGCCGTCGCTGAGGAAGAGAATGCCTCCGCCCAAGCGCAGGGGCAGGGCTGGGCCTGGACGTGGCAAGAAGAAGATGAGAAATGCGGGTCTCGACCGCGCCACCTTTGCAAAGAAGGCGGCGGCGGCGGCCGCCGCCGCCGCTCCTAATGCTGCTGTCGCCACCCCAGCTCCCGCTCCCCCTCCCGCTGTCCCTCCCGCTTCCGTCCCTGTCCCCGCCCCAGTCTCTGTTCCCGTCTCCGTTCCCGTTCCAGTCTCCGCATCTGCTTCGGCTCCTGTCGTCAAGATGGAGGTGGAGAGCGATAATGTACGACATCTCTTTTCTCTCCCGACTTCATTCTAGTCCTGCTAACCCGCTTGTCCCAGACGGTACAGCGTCAAGACACAGATACGCCTAATCCAGACAGTGAAATGGTCGACGTCGACGAAGACGATGATGACGATGATGACGATGCTGAAGAAGGCGACGAAGCGGAGGACGAAGCCGGCGACGCCGAAGAGCCCTCCAACGAGAACTCAGACGCCGTCGTCTTGCCGCCCCCTGAACCGACTTTGCCTCCCAAAGAGCTCGCGCCGCCGACGCTGACTATCTCGGCCGGCAACGTCGCAGCTGTGCCGCCGCGTCCCGAGGGTAGCCCGCTCAAGAACGTGGTGCTTCCATCACCCGTCGAGCCACCCCCAGCAGCGTCGGCTTTCCCACTGCAGCCAGTCAAGGTCGAGCCCGGCGCCGAATCTACAGTGGCACAGCCGCCTTCGACCATTGTCGACGAGGAGCCGGCCGAACTGCCCAAAGCTGAATCCGCGTCGGACGATGCGCCTCCACTGGAGCCGCCGAGGGAAGACGGCGCTCTCCTGCCTCCCCCTCCCGACCAAGTGGGAAACATCGATTCCCCGAGAGCCGAGACCGAGAGGCCCAAGTCGTCGGATGGAGAGGACAAGGCTCGCGACGCGGCGGCAGAGGGAGAAGCCCCTGGGTTTTCCCTTCCGCCGCCGTCGGCGTTCAACCCGAGCGAGTCCCACGCAACCGACGACACGATCAAGCCGGACGATTCCGCCTCAGCCCGCTTCCCGGAGTCCGGGCCGTCGTCCGAAGTCGGCACGGCCGATGCCGGTCCGGGATCGGCGGGCGATTCGAAGGAAGCTCAGGCTACGGATCCCCCTCTGTCGACTGTCAAACAAGCTGCTTCCCCTCCTGCTCCTTCCCCCTCTGCCCCCTCTGCTCCGCCTCCGCCGCCAGCACCGCAACAAGCGCCCGCCGACGATGACGGATCCGACCTGCTCGGCGGGCTCATGGGCGAGCTTGACCGACAGGCGACGACGGAGAAGAAGCCTGACGAAACGCCGTTGCCGCAGGCGGGCGAAGACGTCGGAGGTGCCCCCGAATCGCGGGAAGATGATCAGCAGGAGAAACTGCAGCAGCAGGAGCAGGAGCAGCAGAAATCATTGGAGAAGCAAGGGGATTCGGGCTCCTAGATCTGGCTCGATTTCGCTACACTTTCCTGTGTACCGGAGGGACTAGGCTCGTGTCAGCGAGCGACACGCGAAGTCTGATCTCTACCAGTAATCCTGTCCGCGGCCGCCGCTCTTGGAGCGTGGCAGACGCTTGTACGAGTATAAAAGGAAGATTTGGAAATTCAAAGGCTTGAATGGAAAAGGCTTGGATAGGGTTTACTTTGGCTTGAAAGGATGATGGCGCGAGCCAGGGCTTCAAAGCGATCTTTTGTATTCGCTGTTTCTTTTACGCAGTGATCAGAAGAAACAGACAGCAGAATAATAAATACTTGGGTATGTTTAATATGGCGGCCGTGAAGTAGAGACAATAAAGCTCATGTCTCAAAGCAAAGGGCTAAAACAAATTCTCTACGCGGCGGCGGTCCTCGTCTAGACTCGTACTATGGCCTGGCTGCAGACGCAAGACGGCGACGCAGCCGTTGATGCGCAAACCGCTCGCGCGCGCGTTGCTGAGGCCGAGCAGGCCGGCGCTGATGAGCAGCAGGGCCATCAGGACCATGGCGCCGGCTTGTGACAGGTTACCACTGAGGGCGGCGACCATGTAGACGAGCAGCTTGGCGGCGGCCTCGAGGTAGCCTTCGAGATCCGTCTTGGGTCGCAGCCGTGCTTGCGTCGTCAGCGCCTGAAGGTCGGAGCTGAGACCGAGGAGGAGGGCGCTGCGGCCGTCGCCTAGGTCGATAGCGTACTCGGTCGGACGGTCAGGGATGTCGGATTCGGAAGGGGACAGGGGCTTGCGAGTCGGGGGTACTAGGAGCGGGCGAGACCGCTGCTTGATGGTCCAGATGTTGAGGGTGCGAGAGATCATGAGGGCGAGGATAAAGGCCAGACCCCACCAGTCGCCGAGTAGGATCATGAACGTTGAGGCGGCCGAGGTCAGGAGCGGGCTGAGAAGGTAGAGGACGTGGCTGAGGCGGTCGGCATCCACGGGTAGACCGGCGGCGGAAGATGACGACGATGAGGTAGAGGAAGAGGACGAAGGAGAAGACGGACGAGGTCGACAGGTGAGCCGACGTCTAAGTCCCTTCTCACCATCCCGAGCGCGCGAAACGTCAAGCGTAAGCGGCCGATGACCAGAAGCAGCAGCATCAAGCCAAAGTCGACGCAAGAACGAAACGAGCGCAGCGTTGCTAACGAGATGACGCCTCCTCTCAAAACCATCCTCCACCTCGACGGCGACCACGGCAGAAGACGACGAAGACGTCGTGTCAAGCGCATCCGCAGCCTGTTGGTAGTGCAACCCTGGGGCGAGGACCAGGGCATCGAGCCAGGAGGATCCGCCGGCGACGACGGTGCGGTTGGCGATGGTGTTGAGGTCGGCGAGCGCGAGGAGGCCGCCGGCTGAGAGGCTTAGGTTGGCGATGGGTGTGGCGGTCCACGAGGGGATCAGGGGCCGTGGGTTGGGGAGGCAAGCCGCTTCCATCTGGGGCTGTGATTATTCTTCTTGTTTGTTTTTCACTTGTCTGAAGCCTTTTTGGTCTGTTGGTTGGCCTTTAAATCGAGGTGAAGTGAGCGCCTCAAGGCGAAACAGTGGAAGATATCATCGTCGTCTTCTTCGCCGGCGGCGCCTCACGTGGGCGGCCATCCGTCGAGGCGTGACCTACGCTTCGGGGTGACCTGGGCGGAGGCGTAGAGGACGGCCCTTGTGACGGGACACGACGAGCTGCTGTAGCGCGCATGAGACATTTCTTACTTCTACAGTATCGAGATCTCGGTCGAGACCGATAAAGACGCCTCTTTCGTCTGGTGTCTTCACGGTTTGCAAGGTCGTCGTCGTCGTCGTCGTCCGGACGTCCTTTGCACGTGAGTGTCGACCGCTGACTCATCTTCATTGACGACAAGTCGCGACAGGCAGCATCCTATCAAGTCCGCCCCATCTTTGAAGCTATCCCTTCTTCCCGCCCTCCGATATTCCTTTCATTTCTCTCCCATCCCCCCTCTCCTCTCTTCAGCATGCGCTGCTCGGCCCTTTTCTTGGGCTTAGCGGCGCTCGCAGCTGCCGTCTATCGTGACGAAGTCGGCGACATCGACTTTCACTATGCCCTCGTCGGCCTCCCTCAGCCGGACACCACCTTCTTCCACCGGCCGCGAAGAGACGACAAGGCGAGCCTCCTCTACACGCTCAGTGATCTCGGTGTTCTTGCTGCCGTGAATCCTACCAATGGCGACGTCGTCTGGCGGCATCGACTTGCCGAGCATCACAATTACCAACAACATGAGCCGGGCTTTCTCAGAGCTCCCGAGGCCGAGGACTGGCTCGTCACCGCCTCGGGCTCCGGCATTCAAACTTGGAGCGCGCTGACGGGACGGAGTATCTGGCGCACCGAGCACAGCGGCCGCGTCAAGGACGTCGAGATGCTGGACCTGACGACGTCATCGACAAAGGACGTACTGGCACTCTTCGAAGAGGATGGCGTTACCGTTCTGCGCCGCCTGGACGGTGCCCAAGGCTCTGTCGTCTGGGAGTTCCGCGAGACTACCAAGGACGTTCCGCTGCAGGTATCAAACGACATCGCCAAGGTCTACGTCATCAGCCTCACAGGCTCGGGCAGCCTCAAGGTCACGTCGCTCGAGACGGCCACTGGCTCCCGTGTCGAGCAGTGGACCGTCGGCGCAAAGGGCGACGTCCGCGCTGCTCAAGACGTCATGTTCGTGGGCGCCAATTCGGCAGCGCCCGTAGCTGCGTGGGTCGATCGAGCCATGACCAAGCTCAGCGTCAACGTCATCGGCACCAGGACAAAGCAAGAATTTCCGCTACCGGCCGGCGTCGCCTCCGTTCGCATCCATGCGCCGCATCTTGCTCAGTCACAGCCGCACTTTCTCGTCCACTCGCAGACAGGCGAGGAAGACCCGACGAACAAAGCTTTCGTCTTCCACACCGATCTCAAGACTGGTCAGGTCACACAAGCCTACGAGCTGCCGGCCTTCCGCGGCGCGGGAAGCTATTCGACCAGTTGCGATGGCGCCAACGTCTATTTTTCTCAGGTCGGCGCCGAGGAGACGCTCGTCGTCTCGTCCGAGTCACACGGCATCCTCGCCCGCCTGCCGCATAAGCCCGTCGACCCCGTCCACGCCGTGAGCGAGGTAGTCAAAAAGGCCGGCGGAGGAGGCGAGTTCGCCGTCCGCTCGGCTGTCGTCACCCGTCAGGACGAGTGGACGCTGCTTCGAAACGGCGATAGGGACTGGACCCGACACGAAGGCCTGTCCGACGCCGTGGCCGCCGTCTGGGCTGAGATTCCGGAGCGCGAAGACCTGGCAAGGGCGCTCGCCGAAGAGGCGCACACCAGCCTGCTGTCGGCCTATGTCCATCGCCTCAAGCGTCACATCGAAGACCTCGGCCTTCTTCCGGCCTACATGGCCCGCCTCTCCGAGCGCGTTTTGAAGAGCCTGAAGGGGGGCGGGGCAGAAGACAGGAAACAGGGCCTCTGGCGAGATGGCTTCGGCTTCAACAAGGTGCTCGTCGTGGCCACCCGCCGAGGGCGCCTCTACGGCTTGAACAGCGGCGATCACGGGCGCGTCATCTGGACACGAGATACGCTGCCGCTGGGCGGAGAGAGGCCGCTCGTAGTCAGGGGCCTCGTTGCCGAAGACGAACAGGGCACCGTTGCCATGTACGGCTCGAGCGGCTTCTTCGTGTCCCTAGACGCGAGCACGGGTAACGTGACGGCCTCGGCCAGCGGCGTTTCGTCGAAGCCCGTATCGTGCACGATGACGATATCCGGCGAGTTGCTTCCGATCGGACCAGACGGCCTGCCGACGCGCGGCCTACCCGAGGGTTGGGACCCCGAGCAGACGGTGGTTCTCCGCAGCGGCGAGGGCGAGGGCGAGATGCTTCAGGGCGTCAAGTTCCGAGCGACGGGCGAAGGCGGCGGCGGCGCCGTCGTCAGACAGGTCATGTGGCAGTTGCGGATGCGGCCGGGGCTCAAGATGACGACGGTGGCGACGCTCCCCGTCGACGAAGCCGTGGCGTCCATCGGGCGCGTTCTCGGCGACCGACGCGTGCTCTACAAATATCTCAACAGCAACAGCTTCCTCGTCGCCTCCACGGACGAGGCGGCGCGGACGCTCTCGGTGCAGCTGCTGGACGGCGTCTCCGGCCAGGTGCTAGCGGCGCAGGTCCATCGCGGTGCGGATCCGTCGCTGCCCGTGTCGTGCACCATGGCCGAGAACTGGTATGCCTGTGCCTTCTTCGGCGACTACGCCCTCGACGACAAGACGGGCCGCGCCATCAAGGGCCATCAGCTCGTCGTGACGGACCTCTACGAGTCTTTACATCCGGACAGCCGCGGTCCGCTCGGCGAAGCCGTCAACTCGTCCTCGCTCGATCCCATCTCCGACCCCACCGCCGGCCTGACGCCCCATCTCCCCTGGGCGACGTCGCACGCCTTCGTCACCTCGCAGCCGCTGCGGCAGCTCTCCGTCAGCCGGACGCGGCAGGGCGTCTCCACGCGGCAGCTGATAGCGTACCTCCCTCACGCGCACTCCGTCATCGGCCTCGCGCGGCCGCTCATCGACCCGCGCCGGCCCGTCGGCCGCGACCCGTCGGCGGCCGAGATGGAAGCCGAGGGCCTGCCGCGGTACGCCGCCGGGCTGGAGCTGGACCCTCGGGCGTTCCTGTCACACGAGCGCGACGTGCTCGCCGGGGCGGGCTTCGTCGCCGCGCCGGCCGCGGTCGAGAGCACGACGCTGCTGGCGGCGTACGGCGTCGACGTCTTCGTCTCGAGGGTCGCGCCGAGCGGCGAGTTTGACATTCTCGGGAGGGGATTCAGTAAGCTCTCGCTTCTGGGGACGGTTTTGGCCCTGTTGGCTGGCGTGCTTGTTCTAGGGCCGATGGTGAGTTTGATTATCCCTTTTCTTCTATATTGTCTCTTGTTTTGCTCTTCTTTCTCTCCCCTTGTATTCCATCGTCCTTGTTATGTACGGTTTTTGTATCGCTAACGAATCCCAGGTCCGAAGAAAGCAAATCAACCTCCGATGGCAGGCCAATCTATAACCGTATCATCATGTATTCCTCCCTCCTGTCATGAATGATTCATCTCGTTTCATCCTTCCATTCTATCTCCGTACCAAGCTGGAGTAGTTGAAAAGATTCAAATTCAAGGGGGATCATGCCCAGTATGAAGAGAATAAGAAGAGGAATAGGCTCGGACGCTGATTCTATCTGTATATGTATGAAAACATGGCGTCCACGACGATCAGGGAAATAAAAGTAAAAAAAATGAAAATGAGAAAAAAGAACTACCTATGAGAAAGAAACGCCTCTACAATATGGTATACAAGATAGCCCATGCCATTCAAGGTTAAAAAAAAAAGGGAAAAAAAGGGGGGGTGGAATATTGTACGAAGACTCCCATCAGCAATCACCAAGCCAATGACGAACGACCCACGCCTCCAGGGCAGAGGTAAAAGTGACGTCGAGGTAAGGCCCGACATCGGCATCGGAGTAATCGCCGCCCGCGAACTTGAGGGCTGCGACGAGCCAGGGACGTAGGAAGTCGATGAAGACGACGTCTACTTTTTCGGGAAGGGACGAAGTAGAAGAAGAAGAAGAAGAAGAAGAAGAAGAAGAGGGAAAGCCGATGCGGGATTGGATGCAGTTTGGAGGTCGGTGGCTTTCGACCTGGCTTCGGACGGTGTCGTCGCCGTCGGAGCCGAGGTCGTCTGTCGTGGTGTAGCCCGGGAGGAGGGACGGGTCTGGCTGTTGTCGGTTGCGACGACGGAGCTCGGGCCGGACGACATCTTGCCCGTCTTCACCTTTGGCTTCGTCTTGCTGTTGAAACTCTGCGACGACAAGGGGCGGCGCTTTACTCCCGTCGTTCGCAACGACGCCGCCGCTGTTGAGGATGGCCAGCAACTTCCGGGCGATGGCGTAGGGCACGTCCGGCACGAAGAGAAAATGGTTCTTGAACGGACTGACGGCAAGGAGGGAGTCGCGCGTAAAGGGGCCCTTGAAGATGTCGAAGCGGATGCCGCCCGTGTTGATGAAGGCGAGGCGAGGCCTGTCGCTCCGCGAGCTGTTGACGACGACGTCCGGCAGCACCTCGTTCTCCAGCCAGGAGTATACACTGCCGTTCCCCGGGTAAGGGGCGCGCGTGGTCCAGAGGTCGTGCGGCGCGCAGCCAAAGCGGTGGTCGAGATCCAGGGCTTTGCGGGCGGCGGCTACGGCCTTGCTGGCGCGGAGGCCTTGATCAGTGGGGAAGGTGGTGGCGTTGAGACCTGTGTGGTAGTACAGTCCGTAGAGGTTGCTGTCGATGTACTTGCGATTGAAGGTGAGAGAGGTGGCGATGGCGGTCGAGGGAGGAGGAGGAGGAGGAAGAAGAGATGACGATGAAGAAGACGAAGATGAAGGAGGAGGCTTGGAACGGATGCCGTCGATGGACATCCAACCGATAGTCTCGAGATAGCGGCCCGAGGCCATGGCGACGGACAACGAGTCGAAGCGGACGGCGTCACGGACGTGGGCGTGACCGCCGAAGAAGACGACGGGTATATGCCAGTTTTGCTTCCGCAGGGCGGTGAAGATGGCGCGCAGCTCCGGCATGCGAAGGCCGATGTGGGCGGCGACGAGGAAGAGGTCGGGCTTCTCGTGCATGGCCTTTTGGAACCAGGGCTGGCTGATGGTGTCGGCGACGGTGTGTACGCGAGAGTTGTTTGCGTTGCCGACGAAGTCGAAGAGGAAGCCGAAGGCGACGACGTCAAGGCCGAGATTCTTGGTCTTGAATTTGCGGTAGCGCGGAGCGAGCGGCGAGGCCTCGCCCGTGACTGGATCGATGTAGTCGACGTTGGAAGCGACGTACGCGTCTCCGAAGCGCGGGACGGTGAAATTGTGCTCGCGCTCGACCGTCTGGCGGCGATAGAGCTCGTGATTGCCGATGCAGGCGACGTCGAGGTGTTGGCTGGCCAAGATATCGAGAAGATAGCGACCCTTGGGCTCGGAAGCGTCGTACAGGCCGTTACCCTCGACGCGATCGCCCGTCTCGACGACGATAAGATCCGATCCGGACTCGTCTGCGCGTCGTCGGAGGTGGTGAGCGAAGGAGACGTAGTCGCCCCAGTCCGCCGCGTACTGCGGCTCGGCAGGATGGCCTCCCAGCCAGCCGTGGGTGTCGGTCGTGTGGAGGAAGTTGAGCTGGCCCCAGGGGAGATCTCGCATGGGGGCGGCGACGGGGGGAGCGGCGCCGGGTTGAGAGGTTAGGACGGGCGAGGCGAGGCCCAGGAGGGAGACGAGGAGGAGGAAGAGGGCCATGGTTCGTTTGTGGGATGATGAGTTTGGCGTTTGGGGTTCGGATGAGACTCAGTGGGTGAGCATCGAGACGGTGGCGGTGCGGCAGGAGGAGGAGGAGGGAAGATGGAGGATGAAGGAGGAAGTTGAAGCAGCAGCGGCATTAGCAGAGAGCAGTGAGCTTCGTAGTAGGTAGAAGCCGATACAGGGCGAAGGTAGGTCACAGGTGAGACGATGTCACGGGTTTATACATACATACAGTGCGTTTTCGGTAGCAGCTCCCTCGGCACGGTACGGCCTGGCCCGTCTGCCAAGATACGAGATACGACGAGCTTACAAGAGAGAACGGATATCCGTGGATAGGTATATAAGAAGATGAGATGTTGGAAACGGCTCGAGAATATTTGTTGCTAGCAAAAGCTAAACTGTTATATCTTCTCTTCTCATTTCTGTCAAGGGCGGCTATGCCAACAGACCAAGGCTCGTCTTCTATTTTGTCCTCCTTCTCTTCTTCCCTTTTATATGCCATCCCCCCTTCATGTCTCACGCTGACGGTTTTCTCTATTGATGACCCCTCTATAGCTCCGTCGAGGGAAAGGGAGTGCTTCGACCTGCTAGTCCAAGAGCTTTCCTCCGTCGCAGATCGGGAAGAGCCGGACGAGACGACGAGTAATCATCACAATCAAACTAATGATAATGATAACAAGAGCAGTAACAACAACAACACTGCCAACAATGATAACAATGCCCGCGCGAGCCCGCCAGACATAGGGACGAAGATGCTGATTGCGAGGACGATAAGAGCTGCTATGTCCAGCATTCGCTCATCTGGTTAACGGGGTTTATTTGTTAAGGACGATGAGAAAGGGGGAGTTATTCTGATGATCGTCTTCTGTAGGGTAGTACCTCCATAGTTGCATCGACAACGGCGTGATATTGCGAGCCTCAATCTCTGTACAACTCCCCTTCAACCAAGATAGGCAATCGATGAAACTATCAGAGCTCGGATGAGACATTTAAAGCTCGACATCAGCCTCAAAACTATGTCTATACACACTAACTTCATCATTATATGCACATATCATAAATCACCTCCATCAACCCATCAACAGCACCAGGTTCAAAAGGCCTCATACTCATCTATCTAGAGTCATAGCCATCTTCTGATCTTCAGCCCTCTTCAGCCCCATCCCCAGTTCCCGCCCCACTTCACTGCAGATCCTTAGTCATTCCAAGCCCGCAAACCTTAAACCCCTCCTCTCCTCTCCTCCTCCTACAAGTCCTCCTCCTCCCTCTCACATCCATCCCCATCCCACCAAACTCTCAACATCATTTTTATACAAAGAAAATCAAAATCAAATTCCGATGCAAAACTCGAGATAACAGAATAGCAAGCGACTTCCAAGTCTTTGCGCTTGCTTCCACCCTCCTCTATACAAAGACTTCCTCCTTCCCCTTTTTTCTCCCGAATCTTATCTTATCATCATGACGACCCCAAAGACAGCAACGACGACATCAACAACACCAACAACCCCCATCCAAGACGACGATCCCCCCTCGCAAGTCCAACAACAACAACAACAACAACAACAAGGACAAGAATCCCAAACCGAAGCCGGATTAGCCCTCCTCGAATCCCGCCGTCCCAAGAAATGGTACGCCTACCTCTCAACCACAGACTTCTGGCTCGTCGTGGCACTAGGCCAGGTCCTATCGCTCTGCATCACCGCCACAAACACCTTCACCACCCTGCTGGCAAAGGCCAACTTCAACGCGCCCGCTCTGCAGACGTGCTTCAACTACGCCCTCGTCGGTTCCATCTTCACCACCATCCTGCTGGTCCGTGACGGGCCCCGAGTCTGGTATCGGGTCTTGACGTCCCGTGGTCCGCGCTACCTCGCCCTCGCCCTCCTCGACGTCGAGGCGAATTACTTCACCGTCCTGGCCTACCAGTATACCACCATTCTTTCCGCCCAGCTCATCAACTTTTGGTCCATCGTCTGCGTCGTCGTCGCCTCCGCCCTCTTCCTCCGCGTGAGGTATCGTCCCCAGCAGCTTCTCGGCATCGTCGTCTGCTGCGCCGGCATGGGCCTCCTCATCGCCACCGATCATCTGGGCCAGCGCAACGGCGGTCCCGCTTCCGACCCCCTCAGGGGCGACCTCTTCGCCCTCCTCGGAGCGACGCTCTACGGCCTCAGCAACGTCTTCGAGGAGTGGCTCGTCAGCAAGGACCCGGCCCACCACGTCCTCGCCTTCCTAGGCCTCTTCGGCCTCATCATCAACGGCGTCCAGGCCGCCATCTTCGACCGCTCCGCCCTCGCCGCCGCCCAGTGGTCCCCCAGCATCGCCGCCTGGCTCGTCGGCTACACCCTCTGCCTCTCGCTCTTCTACTCGCTCGCGCCCCTGGTGCTGCGCATGGCCAGCGCCGCCTTCTTCGACGTCTCCCTGCTGACGGCCAACTTCTGGGGCGTCATCATCGGCGTCCGCCTCTTCGGCTACGCCGTCCACTTCCTCTACCCGCTCGCCTTCCTCTGCATCGTCGCCGGTCTCGTCCTCTACTTCGTCGCGGGGAGCCTTCTCGGCGACGCCCGCAAGCCCTGGCTCGCCCGCGATCAGCACGACGGCGTCGCCGGCCTCGGCACCGCCAAGCTCCGCGCTATCAACGCCGCTCGCGCTCAAGAGCGTCCGCCCGAGGGCTTGCGCGATCGCCTGCGCCGCATCTTTGACGGGGCTTGAAAGGTTTCTCACACTTGCGTCTCGTAGAAAGGGTCGGATCGAGTTCTTTTGGATCAGGGCATGACTTGACAATCAGGTCAACTAGGCAGTAGCAATGAGAAATATAGCCTTTTTTCCCATCACATCACAACGTGGGAACAAGATGACAACGGGGAATGCAGTGAAAGTAACACAATCTACCTACATACATATGTATGTATATACAAAGAGAGAGAAGAGAAAAAGGGGCCACCGACTTCGGCGCAACCCCCACTCTCCCTTCCAAAACTTTCAGCGATCAAGAAGCATAAGAAGAACAAAAAAACCCAACTCCTCCCAACCCACCGGAAAACACACGCCCTCGCTATTTTTCACCCATCCATCATCTCGGCCAAGATCATAAACAAAGACAGCGAACAGATAGGCAATAGAGAAGAGAGATCAGAAAAGAAAGGGAAAAAGAAAAAAAAACACAGAAAAAAAAATCGAAGAAGAAAAATCAAGCACTCGCCGCCCCCCTCTTCCCATCCCCCCCAACCAGCAAGCCGACCCTCCTCTCGTGATCGCTCCGAAGCTGCTTCTCCCCCGTAACGACCAGCATTTTCTCCTCTGCAAAGGCCGCGTCCCCCATGAGAAACTTTTCCCTGGGGCCGCCTCCCGGTCTTCGTGCCGGGGCTGACGACGTCTCCTCTTCGCCCTCACCACCACCGTCTTCCCCCTTCTCGTCCAGCTTGTTGATCCTGCTATTGTTCATGTTTCTGCTGCTTCTCCTGTGGCTGTAGCTGTTTCTGTTGATGCCTTGCTTCCTGGGCTCCGGCTCGGGAGAAAGCACATCCGGCCAGAGGATCCGCCTCACCTCCTCGTCCGTCATTGGCGGCCATTCATCATACGGCTCCGGTGCCGGGGGCGGTCGGGGAGGCATCGGGGGAACGACGCCCTCGTGAGTCGACATGCTCGTAGCGTCGCCTTCGTCCTCGTCTTCATCGTCGTCATCGTCGTCATCATCGTCGGACACGGAAGAGTCGTCATCGCTCCGCAAAGTGACGGAATCGAGCTCGAGCGCCGTCCGCTCCCGCTGCATCGCATCCGGGGCAGGTTGTGCCGTCTTGTTGTCGTCGGCCCTTCGGACAAGCATCCTCCGCCGCAACTCGGCTTCGTGCCGCTTGTAAGTGCCCCAAAAGCCACGACTTGTCCGTGCTGCCGCCCGCAAGTCGTGGACATCATCGAGCTCGCCGAGGATCCGCAGCCGGACACTGTTGGGTATCTCGTTGGCAGCAGCAGCCACCCCATCCTCCTCGTCGAAGTCGTCTAGCCTCTGCGGCTCATCCCTCAGATGGCCTGACAACGCCCAGCCATGGCTCTTGCAGCTGATGTCGTGTAGCGTCAAGCCCTTGACGCTGTCGTAGATGTCGGCGATGGCCATCCGCAAGGCCGGCATCGGATCGCAGACGCCGCCGCGATGCACGGCAAGCGCCGGGCTCGGCATCCGTCGCAACACGTCCACCATCTGCGCCAGGCTCCTCCGGGGCCGCCGCTGCGGCATGACCGACCGAGTGAGGGGCAACATGTCGACCTCGTTCAGGGCCAGCATCAGCCATCCCAGATTCGCCGCGTCGCATCCCCGGCTGCCCTTGGGACACCTCGGCGACCTCTCGCTCGCGGCCAGATACTCGTCCACAGCGGCCGAACAGCAGGCGTGCACCTGGTCGACCTTGGCGCATCGCACAGCCCAAACCTTGTCCTTGATCTTCTGCGGCCACGGCTTGGCCTGCAGGTCCGCCTCATCGACGAGGTGAAGCATGGCGCTCCGGGACGTGCGGGTGAAGAGCTGGCGCGCGCCGAAGGCATAGCTGACTACGACCAGCACGTCGGATAGCTGCTCCTGGGCAACGTCGGGCCCGGAGACGACGCGGTGGGCCCACTGCGGCAGCCATCGCTGCTCGACAGCCCCGGCGAGGGGCGAGGTGCTCTTGTAGCGCATGCAGCACTCCGCAATGGCCAGGAGCTGGTCGAGGCCGACGTCGCGTGGCACTACGTCGGCGTGTCCGTGGGCGGCGTGAAGTAGTAGTTCCATAGAACGAAGCCGATTCATCTCGAGCTGAGGCATGCGGTACAGTTGTAGACGAGAGCCGTCTTCACAGACGTGCTCGGTTGGCGGTGGCGGCAGCTGACGGCTAATGTCCTCGGCCTCGTGAAGGAACAGGCTTGCAGCGCGGCCGGCGAAGATGCGGGCGAAGATGGGCGAAGTGTCGGCCAACATGGCTGAGTCGACGCGAAATCGCAAAGCGGGCTCGTCTTCGGTCGCGAGGTTGGCGAACTCGAGAATGGCGTCGCTCTGGGGCGAGATGACCAGCTCTTCGACCATGCGCAAGGGAGAAATGCCGGACTCGCCCGACTGCAGCAGGCTTCGGATGTCAGCAAGCTCCTGCTTGAGCTTTTCGTAGTTTCGGAATCGGATCTCGTAGCGGGGAAACTGCGTCGCTGTTGGCATTGTCCTCTTGTCGACTTCACAAAGGGGGCAATAACAAAAAAAAAGGTGAGTGAAGAGTCCGCAGACTTACAAACTGCGGGTCGGCAGACAAGACCCTGGTGACGCTGGCGTTTCGCATTCGATGAACAGCGTCTTTGCGAAACCTCTTGTTGTTGAAGAGCTGGTCGACCATGGCGGCCGTAGCCTCTCGCTCATAGCTCCTGTACGTGTCGGCGAGGCTAACATGGAAGGCCTCGGCCAGAGTCTCGAGACAGTTTTTCCAGTCGCGAACGGCATCGAGGCCAGCGTCACCGACGAGAGACGACGAGTGAGTGCAAGCCGTGTGAAGAACGCCGCGACAAAGCGTCGAGCAGACGTCCTTATACTTGACAAACTCCTTGTAGGCGGCATCGACATGGCCGGGGCCAGAGGGGGCGGCGCGCATGCGATGGACCAACGCTTGAAGCTTTCGACACCTGATCTCATGCCTATCGACGCCGACCGCAAGCCCGTCCGGGAAGGCCACCGGATCATTCGCCTCGCCGCGGGTCTGTGTTTCCGTTGCCCACAAATCTCATCAGCGCAAGGACATGAGGAGGATAAACTACAACACATATGAGACATGTCAGGACTCACACTGCTGAACCGATCATCTCTCGAGCCTATGCTGCGGATTCGATCCAGCATGCCGATACGCCATAGCTTGGCAGGGCTGCCGGCCGAAGAAGACGAGGCGCCGCCGTCACTCGTGGTCCGGTGCATTATCGGAGGGGGAGGCTGAAAAGAGCTTCGGTTTCAGTCGGGAGGCATATCGTCGAGGTAAAAAGAAGATGAGTCAAGAAGGGCAGCAGATAGGAGAATCCAACAACAGAGGGGAGAAAGGACACAGGGAGAGAGAGAGAGAAGAGAGAGAGAGAGAGAAGAGAGAGAGGAGAGGAAGAGAGAGAGAGAGAGAGAGAGAGAGAGAGAGAGCGTGCGTGCGTGAGTGAGAAGAATGGAGGAGGCAAATAGGTAGCAAGCAAGACAAGGTTGAAAGACGGTGGAGGAGGACGGCCCAGGACAGTGCGGGACAGAAGGTCGACGACGATGTGTGTACATATGTACCGGGTAAGCGTGAAGAATGCGACTTCCGCCTCGAGCTGGTGCTTCGTACTAATGCAAATAAATGCATGCAGGCGTGTTCCGCGGTATGTATGTATGACCGTGATAATAGGCGAGACACGAGCCTAGGACCTACGGGTAACAGCTTTTACTAAGAAGGCGAAGAGAACGATGAGAGAACAGGACGGAGTACGGATAGACCCCTTTTTCAAAAGTGGACGGCTTCGAGAGGGTTTTTTGATGCTATATCCGTCCGGGTATATCCCCTACAGCAGGTACTGGCTACCTATACTGATACTACTAGTAGTTAGGCTATAGCTCGCTACCAGGTACGAATAGTATACGGATAGCCTGCAAGACAAACCCGCGTCGTCGACAGTTGTGAAGTTGTGAGATTGCGTCCAACCCAAGTACATACATATGTATGAATACACGGTGCTACGGTGCTAATCCGATAAATGCCCTCATTACACTTATCATTACAGTGCGGATACGGACGCAGGAGAAGCCATGAAAGTGATGAAACACACACAGATATACATATGTATGTATACACACCCACTTTAAACAACAACAAAAAACATGACGAACACACCTTATCATCTGAATCTCACATCTTCATTCATCTTCTTCCAGTACATAGGTAAATCACACCCTCTTCTCCTATTGCCCGCCAATTTATGTATGTATATACCTTCTTTCCATAAAGCATGACCTAGTAGTAGGTAGTAGGTAGTTAGGTATCCGTAGTAGGCATGCCGCACATAATACACATCGTATCACCACCACCACCACCATCACCACCGTCATCATCTTCACACTTCTTCCTTTCAATATACATACATACATACGGATACATAACCCCCCCAACCACCTCGTTCGCCCTCATCTCACGTCAGCAAATACTACTGTTTCGCTTCATTTCCTTGTCATCTACTCCGTATGCCGGCCTCATCCGGTCATAACTAACATGGAAAAAAAAAAAAATGAGGCCCTAAGGCATGCTAGCCCTGCCGCTCGCCAATGGCAATGCAAACGCCTACCGTCCCGTCCCTTCGCAAATCCCGGGCTCGAGCCGACGGCCCGAGCCGATCGAAGTCGCGCTACTACTTATCCAACGGGTTTCCCTTCCGCCTTCACACATGCCCTCGCTCTCTCTTTTTTGTGTGAGTTTCCGTTTCTTCTTTTTTTTCTCTCTCTTTCTCTCTCTGACATTCCTTCATCCACCCTTCCGTTCCGATTCATCCCGAGGCGCCTGTTCGCAAGGCGCCGTGCCCTTCTTCTTGCCCTTACCGGCCTTCTGCCACCCGCCATCGCTCTCGCTCTTGGCTCCGCGAACGTGGCCGTTAATTCTCGTCGCGGACGCCTTGGCCTTTTGCTCCGATACCTTCGTGGGTAACCAGGGACCATCCTTTTGCCGCGGTGACGATGCCGCCGTCTCGTAAACGGGGGAGAGATGTGCCGATTCCGTAGCCGTCATCGCAGCCTTGCTCGTCGCCAGATCCGTTGGCAGACTTGTCCCACCCTGTGACGGACGGCTTGACCATCGTGAACGCCCCGGAGGTGAGAGCCTGGCGCTGCCCGTCGACGGTGTTGCCGATGCTGCAGCCGCCACCGCCGCCACAGCCACCGCCTCGTTGTGTCCGTCCTGCTGGAAGCCTTGCGGGCTGATATGATGCGATGTCATCATAGCGATGCGCTCGCGGAATGAGGCGTCGTCGCCGCCTCCGCCGACGCCACTCATCGCCGCCGCCGCACTCGTGCCGGCCCCGTTTGCTACCGTCGGCAGCACGTCCGTCGTCGGTACCGTCGGAGATTCGGTCCCTTGCGGCTCAGTGGACGACTGACCGCCATTGCGATGCCGTTCGTCGAGCCGCTCCCGTGCTTCTTCCACCGCTTTGGATTGATACTGTGGGGCCGGCACGACGCTGGCCCTGAGCCCAGACCCGTTGACCACCAGAGGTCGCGACGACATAGCTTTACCCTGGCTTCCCACAAGGGGTGCGGGTGCCGCCGTGGCCGAGATGCACGCTCTCGAGTGGCCGAGCGGCGATGGCGACCTCGACGTCCTCTTCATGCGCCGGTCCAGGATCGTCTGCGGCAGGTGATCGGTTGACAAGCGTCTCCTGCCAGGAGCCGTCGTCGCGAGGTCGCCAAAGGCAATAGCGTTGGACGGCTGCTGTCTCGCGCGCCCGGTGACGGTGGGAGGGCTCGAGTTTCGCACCCGCGGCATCGTCGCCGACCGTGTGTCCTCCGGCTCGGGCGAGGCCGAGGCCCAAGCCTTGGGCGTCTCGTCAAAGTCGGCATCATCCGACATGAAGCTGGGAATGGGGATCCCGTGAGCGTTGGTGGGCGTCTGCGCGTAATATGAGGCGCCCGTCGGCGTCTGACTACCCCGCTGGTAGGCGGCGGCGGCAGCTTGGGGGTTAGCCGACGAGGGCGACCGCGATGCTGGCTGAGACTGCGACCTAAGCGAGCTGCTAGATGCGGACGCGCCCGAGTCGGTGGTGACCGTCGACCGCTGGAGCGGGCGGCGGAAGTCGGGCCCGGGCCCGTTCGTCGTCACGGGAGACGATGGGTAGGTGCCGTAGCCCGCGGCGGCCGGGAAGTAGGCTTGAGGGCTGATGCTCATCCCGTACAGGGCATACAAGTCGGGCCGGAGGGGCGCGCTCATAGGGACGTTGTCGAATGAGTTGGTTCTCGACCGGTCGCCCGCCGCAGTCTGCTGCTGCTGCTGCTGCTGCTGCTGCTGCTGGTGACCCGAGCCCGACGTGCCCGAAGACACCCTCTGCTGTTGCTGTTGCTGTTGTTGCTGGCCGAGGGCCTGATGGCGGAGGAGGGTGGGCGTAAAGAGGTGCAGCTGTCGCAGATTTTCCTGGTAGGCCATCTGCGTCATCAGGTCTTGCTGCGCGTACTGGAACTGAAAGTGCGGGTTCTGGTACCACGACACGTCCTGCGGCAAGCCCATGGGCGCCATGAACACGCCGTTGTCATATGATGGAACGCTCGAAGACGCCCGCCTATTGGATCCGCCGCCAGCGCCAGTGGCGACGCCCCGGAGAAGGTGACCGTTATGGCGTCCTCCTCGGTGGCCGCCGCCGCCGCCGCCGCCGCCTCGACCGCCGCGGCTGGACTGCGTCTGCGAAGAGCTGCGCAACAGGGCCGGTCGGGGCTGCTGGGCGGGCCGGTTCAGTGTCCTCTCTTCCTCTTTGGGATAGACGTATTGCTCGCACGCCTCGGACAGCTTCGCCTCGGAGATGAGGTCAAAGGCCCTCCGGAGCTCGAGATGCAGGCCACGGAAGGCGTAGTCGTCAGCCGTGTTGCCGAGGTTCCGCGACACGTTAAAGGGTTCCTCAACGCAGAGCTGATTGTTAATCTGATAAGTCCATTTCTTATCAGCCTTGGTGACGAGCTTGCCCTGGCGCACAGAGAGCACGTATTTGTCGTAGTCAAACTCGTGCGCGTAGAAGCGGAAGAATTGAAACAGCAAGTCCGGCACCGATGATAGGTTCTTATTACCAAAGCCCCTGATCTTTTTAAGGTTGTCGGCGAAGTCGCTAGTCGATCCGTCCGACTTGGTGAGCTTGTAAGGCAGCTGGTGTAGCGCCGGCAGCACGGGGGGACTCCGTAGCTGGAGGAAGGCGATGATGAGGCAGATCCAAGTATACGAGCTCAGCGTGGCGCCAAAGGCTGCGCGTCGTGATGGTCAGCGCTGAAAATGGGCAGAACCGGGGGGGGGGGGGGAAGTGCAGGGGTATGGCAGAGACGCGGCGCCGCCACCTTACCGGCATCATTGACGATCCGCCGCCTGGTCCAGTATTTGATGACCATAGCCAGCTGCCGCACGCGGGGATCTGATTCGACATACGTCCGCACCATGCGCGTATTCTCGAGGGCGAGCGTATTGTTGACGTTCATGTCGCATGCGAGTCCGAGCTCGGGGTCCCATATCTTGACGATGGGCACCTTGGCGGCGGAAATACACACCACCTTTTGCATGCCACCTGCGAATATTCGAGTCAGCCGTGTGGAGGCGTTGCAGAGGAAGTGATGTGACCGGAGGCATACGTCGAGCGAGGAGTTCGGCTATCATGCAAACGCCCTCTAGTTCCCGCCATGACGTGGTGATGCAAATATCCACTAATGGACGTTAGCCTGGTACGGTTTCGAAACGGATGGGTTTAACGTAAGGGTGACGAGGCAGGCAGAAGAAAAAAAGAAAAAGGAAGAGACTACCGTCAGAATTGTCCGAGCACAGCAAGTTGCCAGATGAGCCAAAGAGATGAGCGCGTATATCGTGTCCCGGCCACTCGTCGTTGAATATTCTCTCCAGTTTGCTGACAAGTTTCCGGCGATTGGCCTCGACGGCCTCGGTGGGCAGTAAACGATCGAAGAGCTCACGCATATCTGCATCCAGCTTCCGCTCGTCCTCTTCGGTCAACTTGGCCTTCACGGTGCGGGGATCGAGACGCTCGAGACGGTCATTGCCGACAGAGTAGGGTATCCGGCGCCTCGAATTCATCTGGGCCGTCTCGAACTTGCAGCCGCCGAAGCGCGGAGGTAAAGGCCGCAACGACGGTAGTGTGCTATTGGTCTCGGAGTATGCGGAGCGGGGCGAGTGGCTATTGGGTACGGTAGGAGAAGGATCGCGGGACTCGAAGGAGAATTGGCGAGCGTGCTGATGGGGCGTCGAAGGCACCGAGCTAGAATGGGCCTGGCTCTGAACGGCAAATGAAGGGCCCGTCGTCGACCGCTTGGGGGCGCTCCTCGGCGGCTCGCCAGGTTGCCGTTCGGCTACCATCTTGGGCAGAGGGTCCTTTGTTGCTACAGCCGGGCGGCTCTTGTCCTGGCTGTGATGCGACCTGCTCCCATGGCCTCCACCCGCGACGGGCTTCCCGGCAGAAACTTCCTTGAGAGAGACCCTGCTAGACGAACGCGACCTGGTTCCAGCGTGGACGTGATGGGCCGACACAGCGGGTGGTACCGGGGGCGCCTGGAGGCCGCCTCCGCGAGTGGGGGAGACGAGCTTGTTGTAGTGTAGGAGTTGAGCGTGGTAGATGTTGGACTGCTGTGGGAAGAGGAGAGGGATAAAGTCGAGGTGATGAGGGTAGGCGGTGGAGGCGGAAGCAAGCAGAGCGTCCGGGGAAGAGCCACCGTCGTAAGGGGTCACTGTCGAAGAGGAAGATGCCGTCGAGGAAGGCGTCGGTGGAACGGCGGCGGCAGACCACGAGGACGGGTAGTAAGAATGCTGCTGATGTTCGGACGTCGAGGTCCGGCCGTCCATGAGGCGGAGCAGCCTCGGGCGACGAAGGTGGAGCGATGGAAGAGACGATCAGAAGCAGCGGAAGACTTGAACCTGGGAGAAGGTGCTGGAGAAGGCGACGCAAAAGAGGTGGCGTAGTAAAAAAAAAGGGGCGGGGGGGGGGGGGGGGGGGGGGGGGGGGGGGGGGGGGGGGGGGGGGGGGGGGGGGGGCGGAGGGGGGGGGGGGGGGGGGGGGGGGGGGGGGGGGGAGGGGGGGGGGGGGGGGGGGGGGGGGGGGATTGCCGAATCTCGAACCGGGCAACCGCGTGGCAAAACCAACGAATTATGTATCGATCGCTGACGGCAGGCGAAGGGCTGAAGCGGCTTCGTGAGGATCAGGCCGAGATTCGCAGGACATCAGAGCAAAGACGGGGCTGTTGTCGATGCTGTCATCCACAGACTCGGGAACGTTGGATTGAAGGCGTTGGACGGAGCCCAGAAAAAAAAACCGCTCCTTCCTAGGGGAGAGGAGGAGGGAGGGGGGGGGGGGGGGGGGGGGGGGGGGGGGGGGGGGGCCCGGGGGGGGGGGGGGGGGGGGGGGGGGGGGGGGGGGGGGGGGGGGGGGGGGGGGGGGGGGGGGGGGGGGGGTGTGGCGCTGCCCAGGCCGGAGCTTCGGTCAAAAGAGACGAGAAGAGGGAAGAGAGAAAAGAAAGAAAGAAAAAGAAAGGGGAAGCAAAAAAAAAAAAAAGGATGTCCGCCACAAGCAGACAGATCCGGACAGTAGAAGGGCCAAGTGCAATCCTCCAGCCTCGCGGATGGACGCGACGAACGGGTGACAAGAAAGGAGAGACAAACCCCCCCCCGGAGGAGAGAGAGATACCTAGTAGAGGTAGGTAGAGCCTTAGAGGTAGGGTGTAGCCTGTAGGGGAAGAGAGGGGGGGAGAGGGAGTCAGAGAGTGAGAGAGAGAGAGAGAGAGAGAGAGAGAGAGAGAGAGAGGGAGAAGCGAGAGAGTTGCGGGAATATGTCAGGGCGAAAAAGGCCGATTGTCTGTCGAATTACCGCATTGGATAGAGACTTTGAAGAGGAGGGGCCGGCGGTCACCGCTGTAGGTAGTTCTGGGAGAGGGGGCGGCCACAGGCCTGTGCGGGCTGCTCTCTGGGGGGGCAGAGGGAGGTGACTTGGGGCCTACGATGAGGGGGGGCCCGGGGGGAAGAGCGCCAGGCACAGCGGCCAGCAGCAATGGACGCGTCTCGGGATCCGGCGCTCCCTGCGGCCGGGTGGAGGTAGACAGTACGCGCCATGGACCCATCAATCTACCCGCCGCGCCGTGGCGGGCTGGGCGGAAGGCGGGGTTTCGACTCGACCCAGGGTCAAGTATCGGACACACAAGTCCGGATCCCTGATGAGAGTGCGAGGTGCCTGGCGGTAGCTGCGCCGGCACCAGTCGCGGGAGCTGTCTATCACCCTCTACTTTCACCCAGCTTGTCAAGGTTATACACCGTCAGGAACGCACTGTGCGAATAGAGCCCCAGCGCACCTGCTATCAAACCAGGCTGGCCAGCCGCTTTCCACTGTCGAAGTTTCTTAAAGAGGTAGTACCATGGGCGCGGCCAGCGCTGACATATTCCCAGAGAAGAGAGAAAATAGATATTCAGAGAAACAGGTCGGCAGAGAAGCGCAGTCAAGCTGAAGCTGTCTGACTCACACAGCCCGGAGTGTGCTTCGCGAGCGTTGTTGAGACGCGAGTTCCGAGCGTCAGTGGCTCTTCGTGTTTCTACACGTTAGCACTGTGCTAGATACGAGGGTAGATACTGGCTGAGAATAGCATTCGTGCCGTTGAGATGACAGGGATCGAGAAAAGCTTAGGTAAGAAAAAAGTACGGATATCCCACCTGGTAACCTTCCGTACCTACTCCGTTTGTTGACCTGAATTAAAACAACAAGTCGATGATGATGATTCAGACTTCATCCGGGCTCAGCTGCGGAGGCCCAGCCTGGGGTTGACAGAGGCACGTGCTGGCTGGATAACCATCTACGATCCGTGCCTATGGATACAGACAGACTCGTCTGATATCGCACAGCAGCATTTTGTGCTCAACAAGAGATACTTTAGTACCTATCGGCGAGCCTCGGACCGGGCCGGGACTCAGGACCAATTATAGCACAGACTATCCGTACGGATACAGCACACTCAGTGACTCAGAACGACGCCATTGAGAACTCGTGGCACATTTCGCGAGCCAAAATCTCACGAACGTTTACGGATACGCCGCATCATCTTCTTTCCCCTTTACTATTTATTCGAAAAAAGGAGGGCCAAAGGGAGGTTGGGAGAGGAGGAGGGCAGGAGGATGCGATGAAGGGGCGGAAAGACAGCAGCAGCATCGTGTGCTGACAAGTCGTCTAAATTTATCCTTCCCCCCTTTTACCTCCTCCGGTTCTCCGCACTCGGTCCGAGCTGGGTAATAAAATCAGAGTCAACCCCCCTATCATCCCGGTCAATCTTAAGCATCGCACTTCCAATAATTTCTTTCCGCGGGGAAATCAAAGAACAGCCTCATTCCAAGTACATATGTAGGTAGGCATCGAAACATGCATATGAAGCAACATATGCCTGTGCCTGTGTGCCTGCCGGTGCCTGTGTCATGTTCTGACCACGTACGAACACGTACATATGGTGCCTGACACCACGTGCTTCCCTGTTTCACCACGACATACAAAAATCTTCCCACCGTTTTGTTCCTCTAAAATATGAGGAGAGAGAGAAAGTGAGTGGGAAAAAAAAAGGGACCGACCGTTGACTACTAGGACAGGGGCCCGAAGCTTCGAAATGGAACCGGGCGGCGCATCAGACTATCCGTAAGCGAAACCAGGCGAATTTATCCGTTGGCTTCAACTCCCTCCACATCAGCACTCCCTCCGCAAGCCACTTCAATCCGTACCATAATCCTTCTTCTGAGCTCTTCGCACGGGTGATGCACAAAAGACATGGGACAGGCTGCATGCCAAACCCTGCATCGTTTGTACCTAGGTAGGTAGGTAGGTACCTATGCATGCGCTTTCTCACCACTTATACCGCTATTGCAGGCGTTGCCCTGACGTCATTAGACTCGTCAGAGCATGTGACCAAACAAACCATCCGTCTCGTCCCTTGACTCAACAACGCCCCCTCGAACCCCAGTTTACCCCACGAGGCTGAGACGACCCACGAACCTCATTCAGCCTCGCCAACAGCCAAAGATGGGAAGAAGGGGCAACGCCTTCAGACGACGCCCGTGTCAGGGCCTCCGGCTCGTTTCGTCGCCCAATTCTCTTCTTCAGTTTCTCCCCTCTCCATCTTTCTCTTCTCTCTTCCCTGCTCATCATATTCCTTCTTCTCCTCCCACTCCTCCACCACCACCTTCTCATCCCCCTGTCTCTATACTCACACCATGCTGTCAAGCCTGACAACCAAGATCGCCCTCCGCAACGTCGGCCTCAAATCCGACTCTTTTGACTTCTTCGGAGGAGCAGGAGCAGCAGCAGCAACGGAAGAGCCGAATCGCAAAAAGCTCACCAACGGAAACGACACCACCGGCGCCGATGCCGACGCTCAAGATGACGAAACCGCCCGCTGGCCCGCTTGGATGTCGCTCAAGTCTTTGCCCATGACAGTCCATCCCTGGATCACGCCGCCGCCACCGCCGGTGCCCGTCGCCCGCCTGCCACAAGTAGGAGACGTTGCGCCCCGGGATCGCGACAATAAGCTCGAGCTAGGCGGTGGCCGCCGAGTCTTGGTCGTCTTTCTACGCTGCGCCGGCTGTGCTTGTGAGCATCCTTCTCACCTATAATTACGGATCAGGAATAATAATCTGACAGTCCAAATAGTCGCGCAGAAAACCTTCCTCAACCTCCGTACCCTCGCAAATCGCCATTCCCAGTCCCTGACCTGCATCGCCGTCTCCCACTCCTCCCCTCCCGCAACCCGGAAATGGATCGACCTCCTCGGCGGCGCATGGAACGTCCGCATCGTCATCGATCAGGACCGCGCACTCTACGCCGCCTGGGGTCTTGGCCTCGCCACCTACTGGCAACTCTTCAACCCCACTACCCAGATCCAGGGCTGGCGCGAGAAGGGCTGGCTTGGCGATCGCGTCGCCGACGCCGTCCAGCGGAAGCGTGACAACTATTACACCGAACCGCCTGTTTTCACATCTAAAAATCGCGTCAACTCCTCCTCCTCCACTGCCTCCTCAAAGTCCTTCGCCTCCAAGTTCCGTAGCAGCAAGTCCAGAGACAGAGCGGACTCTGCTCCCGTCCCTGCTGCTCCCGCCCCTCCCGTCGACGACGACCCGACCAATGTCCTCGGTAACAAATGGCAAGAGGCCGGCGCCTTTGCCGTCGATGGACGCGGCACCGTCGTTTGGGCTGCCAAGGCACAAAATGCTTCCGACATCCTCGACCTTGACGAGGGTGTTCGTTTGCTTTGCTTGTGAATGCAGGTTGACGCCACATAACACACATAACACACACTTACCCACACACATACCCATCAAAGTCCTCTCAGTGAGAAGACAGATAAAAAGATAGACACAGAGCAGAAAGAATACGGACGGTTCAATCTCATTATTCGTGTCCGTTCCCGTCCACACGATGCCACCACCAAACACCGCTCATTATCCCATCTTCCTACAAAAAGGTTTGCAAACCGGGGAAAGGGAAATCGCAGAGAAAAACAGCCAACAGTCCGTTATACCGAAAAGAGAAGAACACCCTCCCGTAACCAGCATGCCAGGCCCAGACTCCACCCCATCTTCACATGTTCAACAGCGGGTGTAAACAAAGGGGGGGGGGGGGGGGGAGACCCGAGGGAAGAAGAAAAAGAAACACTAGACGACAAACTTGTCCCGCCTGAGCCTCGCATCGGCCGCCGCCATTTTTTTTCTGCTTGTACCTTCCTGTTTTTTTTCCCGCAGACATTTTCTTTTCCACCCATGGTGATTTGTATCGTCATACATGGTACTCCGTCCCGCCCTGCCAGTTCCGTGATCATGTCGCCCGTCGACCGAGAGGCCTTTACCCACCAATGTGGCTCGAGTGCCGCGCACGCAATGCATCGCTCCTAGAAATGCTTTCCCTGGGTGTGTAATGCCCGTCGTTCCCGTCAACTCCGCGAGCTCCCGTCTGCTCTCTGTTGATCCGTCCGTCCGTCAAAAAAACACGAAAAGGGGAGGGAAATCGATCCGAAAGAAAAGAAAAACCAGTCTTCTTCGCGGTCATGGTTCCGTTATCCGTTCCCGCTTGTAAGACTCCTCCACCATATCAAGACGCCGTTGTGTTGGAAAGATACGCCACTCCGAGTCCCTGTCAACACCTTGCCTGAGTAAGCTGTGCGAGTATCCCCGTCTGTGCTCGCAGCTGAACAGATCCGCATCCTCGGCCATTCGATGTCGAGCCACACGTTGGTAGGTGTGCCCTCTGTCTAGGCTTTCGTCGCATTCTCCATGCCTTCAACCAGTATTGCCGAGAGAGGAGAAATTGCCACGCCGAAGGAAACAGGGTAGCATCGCACCAGACCGTCCAGTGGAAGTAGATAGACAGAAGCCACCAGATAGAGGAAGGCGACAACGACGGAGGCTTTCGGAGCAAATGCGCTTCGGTCATCTTGACGTGCCAATCCGTGTCCTCGACACCAGGTTTTTTTTGTTTCCCAGCGCCATTCCCAATGCAAGGAAATTAAGAAAAGAAGAAAAAATCAGTCTCATCACTCTCACGTCCCCCCCGCCCGCCGCCGACCTGGCAGCGATTTAGCCCCAAACGCTGGCCTGAGCGCCGAGGCCAGATGACTGGCCCCAAACACCGTTGCCGCGTGCCCAACCACCGGGCGAGGCGAGCGGCGTCGTGGAGCGCTTGCTAGGAGCAGTAGCAGACGAGGACGCCGACGGGCGGGTGCCGATTGGGGCAACCGTGGCCGAGTGCTGGCTCGGCTTAGTACCCGGTGCCAGGTCGCGAGGAGGAGACCCGCCAGTGGGGCTCGACGAGGTCGTGCAACTCTGGGTAGCAACAGCTCCATCGAAGGCCTTGCCGGCCGTCTGTGGACTGGTATTGCTCTGCGGGCGCGGGCTGGGCCCGGCGACGGCGCCATGATCCGTCATCGAGGCTGAGGCAGTGGTGGTGTCCGGGCCGGAAGAGGTGCGTCCCATACCGTCAAAGGTCAAGGGCGAGGGTCCGCGCAAACTGGGGGGGCCGCTGGGGCGTGGTGCACCAGGTCGGATGTTGCCCGATTCGTCGACATAGCTACTCTTGTCGGCGAATGGGCCCTCTCCGTACAGGGCACTGCGCTGGCGGGCGATGAGCTCGCGCGTCTCTTCCTCTGACATGTGCTTGGTTCCATGCTGGGCAGGCTCGGCCAGATCATCTACGATGGAGACAATGGTTAGCACCTTGCTCAAAGAAGTCTCTGAGGGGCATCGCCTCTTCACCATGACCATCTTGGCCAAGGGACGCGGCCTGATCTCTCTATTTGTTCTCTTTTTTTTCCCCTTCAGGTGGAGGGGAGGAGAGGGATGGAGGAAGGGGGACGACCGACGGGGTAAACCGTCGGCCGACGCGGTGATGCTAAACGGTGGAGGGCGGCCTACTTCGTTGAAATTGCTGCTCCGTGTGTCGGTTGCGCAGTTCCCGCTCCCGCTGAGCTGCCATCCTTCTCTTGGTCTGCATAAACTGTTCCGCCTCAGCAGTTCCTCGCGAGGGCTGGTGGCGTTGAGAAGCGTAGAAGTTGTGAAGGCTAGGCGGCTGTGGACCGCGAACGTCATCGAAGTTGTTGACGGGGTGGGAGCGAGCGCCAGCGCCGTGGGAGACGCGAAGATCCAGACCTAAGAAGATGCGACGTCGGCGGATTAGCACGTATTTGTTTTCGACAAGCCGCAACGAGCGGGCCGTAGGAGAAATGGTTCGGGATGAGGCCATGGCCAGTCCGGTTGACAGGTTGGCGGCAGTGATTGTTTCGGTGTTTACTTACGGCGTCCTCCCAAAGTAAAACCCTTGGCAGACTTCTGAAGATTCTCGTAGGCGCGATCGACTTCTGCAAAGAGCATCGAGGGTGGAAACGGGTCAGCGAATGCAACTCGGGCAACCGCGAACGATATGAACAGGTCGAAGAGAACAACGTACCGTCAAATTGATAGGAAAAAGCAAAGTCGTCCTGAGGCTGAGGGGCGCTGGCACCTGCTGTACGCATATTTGAGAATAAGAAGATGAAGCGAGGCACGGTCGGACGGAAGCGACACGTACCAGCACGGATAGGAGCGGCGGCGGCGGCGCCCTGGTGGTCCCAATTGTTCTGGGCTGGGCCAGACCACTGGGGATTATCGTAGTAGGACATGGTGTCTGGTCGCTTCAGGCGCCCAGTCGGGGCGAAAGCAATCTGCTCCGAGCCGGAGGTCAGTCTCGAGTTGCGGCGCGATGGGAACAGTTAGAAGGCGAAGCAGGCGACGACAGACGATTCAGGGCTGAGTAGGGCAGAGACGGGCCGTAGAAGCGGCGCGGCGGGCCTCTGTTTGGGGCGATGGAGAAGACGGCCGAGCGACAGAGCGAAGCAGAGCCACGCGACGGGCAGCGGGGCTTCGGACGAAGTCACGAGCTAGAATAGGGGATTTTTTTTTCTTTTTTGACTGACCTTTCTCACACAATCTCTCTATCACCGTCTTTTGTTTTTTTCCCTTGAATCGACGGCAAGACACCGGCGAAGGGACGCACAGCCGTCGTGCGGATTTGGTGGGGAGGGGCAAAAGCGAGCGCCGATGGAGGGAAAAGAGAGAGAGGAGGAGGAGAGAGGGAGGGAGTGTGGGGGTAAAAGGTCCGGCCGGGACTGGGTGAAGCGCTCGAGGACCCCCCCCTATGCGGGTTTAAAAAGGGTCAAAAAATGAAATGAAGAATAGGAGCGAGCGCCACTGTCGACAAGACCAGACGGAAAAAAAAAATAAGGAGAGAGGCGAATCGCCGGGTCGTCGACAGGAGAGGTTCCGATGGTCACAGAAGACGGGGAAGAGTTGCTGCCGCTGCCGCTGTTGCTGCCGCTGCTGCTTCTGCTGCTGCTGCTGCTGCTGCCGTGCTGTGGAGGAGGGAGGGGCGCGCAAGAAGAGGCGTCGCAGAAATGCGGATGGCGGAGAGGGATTAGGAGAGACGAGGAACGGAGAAAGAGGCGAGAATTGGTGTGTGTGGGCGGGGATAGAAATTTCCAACGTGGGGACGGGACGGAGGAGAGGTAGGTAGGTCACTGGCTAGTGCGGCTGAGGCGTCGGACACGGTGCATCGTCGCGGCCGAGGTGCTGTGGTGCTGTGAATGATGAAGTGATGATGCTCGAATGGGGAGATCGGCCGCGGCTACGGTACTCTCCAGGCAGCCCAGAAAGACCAATACTGTGTCGACTTTGACTGTGCGCTACATGGGCGCCACTCTCTGACACCCTGTCTCTCCAGCGCGCGCAGCCATCCACAGGCACGTAGAGCGCCCAGCCCGACGCCAGCCCGCCAGTGGTCCCGCGCTAGTAGTTTTAGGGGGGGAAGGGCCCCCATCCCCCCAAATCCAGCACGAGTGAGGCTGGGGAAAGGGGGGGACCGTCTTTGATGAAAGAAGGGCCTTTCTGGCCGGTCATGTGTCGGACGGACGGACGGATGGACGGACCGGACCGGGGCTCTTGTTAGTTGCTAGTTGCTACCGTCTATCACAGACTATCAGCAGCAGGTATCCGTACATCAGTATCCGTGCTACTCTGTAGCAGTGGTAAGCCAAGGGCCGTCGTCGTCATCATCAGCATCGTCGTCTCCGTCGCCGTCGTCGCCAGTCTCTACTTTGTGTGCTTCACCCGCTGCGTTCCGTCCGTCCGTCCGTCCGTCCGTCCGTCCGCAAGACCTACTTACCTCGGCATTTTACGACTCTTGCCTGTATGTATATATAGGTATGTTTGTAAACACATCGCCGTTTCGTTGTATGAGCCATGATCTATCGTCCGCCTCCTCCGTCTGGGGCACCATCGGCGCCCCGTTCTTGGCCCTTCCCAATAATGGCTCGTCCGCACCGTGTCAATAAACATGTCCGAATCATGTGGCCGCACCGCCGCCAACGTCATTGTGGCTGACTGCGCCTCGTCTTCCAACCAACCTCATGCTTCTTCTTCTTCTTTTCCTTCAATCCCCCAGACAACTCTTTCAGCCTCGTCCAACCATGATGCCCTCCCAACACATTGAACTCGACTACCTCGACGATCCCCCAAGCGACTCCGACGTCGTCCCGGATTCTCCCCTCGCGCCGGAGCCTCCTGTCGCCGTCCGCCCGAAATGGATGTCACCGCGTCCATCCCCTCGCCGGCTTCTCACTCGTCGGCGCATTCTCTTCGTCTTCATCGCCATAGTAGTCTTCTACCTCGTCAGCTGCCTCCTTCGTTCCATCCCGCCCTTCGCCCAACCACTTCCGTCTTATTCGGGTCAATATGACGTCGGCTCCGTCGACATAGAGGCACCCCTCTCCGACTCCCCGCGTCGCATCTCCGACATCTTCGAACTCGAATCGGTTCTCTTCACCCTCTACCATCCCATCGCCTCCACTTCCGCCTCCGCTTCTGCTCGTCTCCGTCCCTGGCTCGAGCGGCCAGTCGGCCCCACCGCCCGCGGCTATGCCCGCCTCATCGGCCTCAACTGGGCCCCCGTGCGCTGGCTCTTGAGTCTGGTCCTTAGCGCCCTCGCCGGCCCCGTGCGTATTCCCGCCTCAGTCGACGTCCCGCTCCTCTCCACCGACACCCACCTCCCCGTCATCATCTTCTCCCATGGCATGGCCTCCTCCCGCTCCGACTACAGCGCCTACATAGGCGAGCTCGCAAGTCGCGGCTTCGTCGTCGCCGCCGTAGAGCATCGCGATGGCAGTTGCCCCGGCTCAGTCGTCGCCCCCGATCGCCCCGTTCTCTCCCTGCGCGGACCCCGCGATCTGGAGACCAACCTTTCCCGCCCAGCTTTTAAGCGCGCCCAGATGGCTGTCCGCACCGCCGAGATGCTCGAGGCGGTGCGCGTCTTGCGTGATCTCGACGCCGGCCGTGGCCCGGATGTCTTCGCTGCTAATCCCCGCCGCGAAGGTATCCACCTCGCTGCGTTTCACAATCGCCTCGCTCTCGACCACCGTCTCGCTATCGCAGGCCATTCCATGGGCGCGACGGCCGTCCTCGGCGCCGCCAATGCCTTCCCTCACCCTGTGCCCGTCATCGCCCTCGACCCGGGTAAAGAAAGCGGCCCGCTCCCGCCAGTCGACGTCCCCGCCTCTCCCTTACTCGTTATCCATTCCACGGCTTGGTCTCGCCCTTCCACCAGCCTCTTCTATGGCCAGCCTCACTTTGATGCCGTCCGTGACCTCGTTCGCGCTCGCTCGTCGGCAGCATGGTTCTTTACCAGCCTAGACACCGCTCACCCCTCCATCTCAGACGCGCCCCTCCTCGAACCCCTACTTTTACGCCTTGCCACGGGCTTCCGCCTCCGCGATCCCCTCTCCTCTTTGCGCCGGCACGCCAGCCTCTCCGCAGAGTTTCTCCATCTCACCTCCAACCACTCCGCCGACTCGTCCGCAGGCCTTCTCGCCGAGCCTATCACCCACCCTTCCTTTGGCCACTGGTTGAATCCCGACCGCCGCCGCACCTTTCCCGGGAAATGGGCTGCTCAGTGGGAGATCCATGTCAGTCCATCCACGAGAAAGGAGGACGCCGTTGTTAAGTCGTGAACGTACACGATCTTGCCTACTTCTCTGATGTTCTATCGTGACCGGGCGTCACGCTCTTTGCTCCATCCACGGTCCGGATCTACTAAGCATACATGTTTCTTCTTATCGTCCTGCTTTACCTAATCCGCCTCTGCTGCAAAGGATACAAGCGACACATTGTCTTGCCTTCCCCCTTCACTCTCACCTCATATCATCATGCTCTTGTCCCCACGGCCTCCTATAGGAATGCCATCGACATATTCTCACTCTCCGTGTCCGTCCTGCTGCTCTCGATCCTCCTCCGGCGACTGCTCAGAAACAGGTCCACCATCCGCCGGCTTCCCAGTACCTGGGCCTCCAATTCTGGGCTGCACGTTTCCGTCTCAACTTCGGCCGTCGGACTTGCGGTGACATGAACCTCCGCCTTATTTTTCGAGGGCGACATCGAACTCGTCAGCTCCTGAAGTCCCGGCTTCTTCTGCTTTTTCACGGGCGAACCCATGTCGGCCTTGCCAAACTGCCTCTCCACCGCCGCCGTCAGGCCGGGACTGGACTGAGCCGAGTGAGTGGCTGCCATCCGCTGCCTCCTCTGAGCCCGCAGTCTGGAGACCGTATGCTCGTCCCTTGTCGGAGTGCCGGTGTCGAAACCGGCCTTGGAGGAGCGTGGCCCGGTGTGGCACGATGCGCGGAGGCTATCTCGCCACGGGTTTGGGAACGATTCGTCCTGTACCTCGGCGAAGGATCGCTCCTCTGCAGCTGGGGGCGAATTTTCATCGACAGAGGTCGTCGTGCGATACGTCGTCGGCGTCGTCGTCACCTCAGTCGGCTGCTTCGTCGGTCTCGCATTGGCCCATGTCCCCGAATCGACGGCCCTCGGTTTCAGAACATCGCCCGGCGACTCAATCTCCGTCTCCTCCCGCACGTGCCCAAAGGTCGGCGACTTGTACGACACGTCCCCGTGACTGTCGGCGCTCATCGTTGTCGAGGGCGTTTCCAGCTTCGACACGTTGGAGCTCAGCCACATCTTCCACTCGACTGAGCTCGTAGAGGAGACGTTACGGTCGTGCGCTGGAAAGAAGCTCCGCGGTGTCTGGTCTTGGGTCATCTCTTCATCGTCGTCTGGGGCATCGGTGTCGTATCTGGTCGTCCGGGGCTCCGTCGCGCAGGAATAGACGCTTTCTCCGTCGCTTTGTCCGATGTCATTTGCCGAGCCGGCCGTACTCGGGCAACGTGTCGGGAGACTGAGTGCCGAAAGCACGCTGAGGCATCTGCTATCGCTATCGTAGGGCCGTTCAGCGTCCTCTGCAGCTCTCATATTCTCCCGCAGAGCGCGACGGTAACGGCTCGTCGTGCGAAAGAGGTGACAAGTTGAGTCCACAGAGTTGTCAGAACGTCCGTCTGGGCTCCTGTCTGCCCTGAACTTGTGTTCAGGCGACAGGCCTTTGCCATCGCCGGCCGTTGGCTTGGGATATGGTTGGTACGAAGCCAAGCGGGTTCCCTCTCCAACCGGGGTCACCGGTTCTTCATCGACTTCCTGCTGCTTATCGTGGAAGACGTCGCCGTTCGGTCGCACGCAGCGGATGGTCGGCGGCGACCGCTTCCGAGAAGTCGTGTGCTCGGCAGAGACGCCTCGCGGTGGCACCAAGTCGTCGGCCAACTCATCTTGCTGGCGCCTCTCGTCGAGTCTCTTGACTAGGGCCGAGTAAATGCGTTGGCTGTCGATGGTGCAGCCCGAAGGCAATGCGTATCCCCGAGAGCTCGAGCCAGTCATGAGGGGCGTCTTGGAGCGAGCGGTCGAGACATGCATGCCGTTCTCCTTGATGACGGAAAGACGTTGGCGCTCCCATTCGGTGTCCGAACTCGGGCTCCTGACAACCGTGTTGATAGTCGAATTCGTCCAGCTGGTGACTCGAGACTTGTCATCGATGTGGAGGCTGTCCAGGCTTCCCTTGCGAGACCGCAACTGTTGGTTTGACGGAACTGCGTGCAATGATGGCACATGCGACGGCACATGAGATACGAATGCGTCCTCGGGCTCTGAGTTGTCCTCCTTCAAGCGATAGCTGCCGCCGTCTTCAGAGCTGACAGGGTCAGGAAGGCGCAAGGAGCCTCCAATGGTCTCGTCAGCGCTCTTTGGGCGGCCAAAGAAGACCCTGAACTTGCTCTTGAGTGAGTGTGAGACTCTTCGTGCCGTGACTCGCAGCGTGGATCGCCTCGAGTTGGGCGTCGACGTTCCTGAGAAAGCCGACGAAGGCGCGCCACTGCCGTTGCTGCTGTTGCGCAGGGACTTTGGGAAACTAACGGAGCTGCCGTGCTGCCGTCGCGGAGATTTCAAGAAGAACGACGGCTGCGGCTTGGGACGTCGATGAGCGACCGGAACGACACCACGGCTCGGTGAGTCCGTCAACTGCCCGTCGTGTTGTCGGAGGACTGTCATAGAGTTGGCTGTTCGGAGCTTGGGCTTCTCCTCCTCGTTTTCCTTATTCTCGGAGGCGATCCAATCCCTCAGCCGCTCGCCAGATGTGAGCATCGACTTTGACTTGCGCAGCCGCCCGAGTGTCGATGAGCCGCTGGGAAGCTGGACAGACTGTTGGGTAGCCCTCACAGCAAGGGGCCGTCTGGGCCTGGCGTTGGGTCCGGCGAAGCGTACGCTCTGCTTCCTTGCCATGGACGGCGAAGGAGGCGAAGGGCTGGGGCGGCCGAATGAGGGCGACATGCCGCGGGCGTTGGCTCGCTAGTACGACAGCGTAGCGGCAATGTGGGCGTCTCTCTCGGCGATGGATGGATCGATACTGACGAGCGTCTTGATGGATGATGTCGACTTGCTCCGGCCCAGGGGACGCCCTTGAGTGGTGCGAGAGTCGGTGCGGCGGAGCATCGCCAACCCTTTTATATAAGTTGTAACTGGTGCTGGGTTTAGAGTTGCAGGTAATTCAAAAGCTAGACGCACGGCTGGAGCTTGAAGCTGGATGATGAGTCGAGGATTTTTTTGTGTTGATATTTTTCTTCCGTCCCTCCATTTGGGTTGGGGTGAGAGCTATTGGGGAGGAGGCGCCCCCTGAATCGGACGGAGGGGAATGGTGATGAACAATCGTAGGAGGCACGACCGGGCTCTTTTCGCCAAATAGCCGAATACCGTCAAAGAGACTTGCTTCTTGCCTCACCAGCGGAGAGACACAGAAAAATACGATGGGCAGGAGAATAATAGTAGGTTAGCACCTACGTCAGGCGATGAGGAAGCTGCCGGGCACCACATGGTAGCAGCACGGGCTACCATCACGATAAAGGTCTTCCTCTAGCTGTTGACGCGTAGGAAAACCTTCGCCTCTGGCGACATCACCACTACCAAAGCATCACCATAGAATGAATGAGTCATGAACCTTCAAGCAATAAACTTATATCGCGTCACTGGCCTAAAAACACAAAACTAAGACATTTCCTCGCTGCCTTTAACGCAACCTCCGCCGAAAGATGTTGGCACAAACTATGCATGCTTCGACGCGCCGAATTGGTAGACCAAAGAAAACTCTGCTATTCTCACATGTCGGCCAGGAAATCATCAATCTCATCGTCAACCATGTCATGCAGCTTCTCGGCCAGCTTCTCCACCTTTTCGGCCAGCTTGTCGGCGCCCGCCGTCACCTTGTGCGTCACTAGGCTCATCTTATCCTTGGCCGCCTCCTCCATCATCTCCAGCATGCTGGGCGCGTGCGTGGTGCGGTAGCCGCCCTGGGAGACAATGTCGGAGAAGTTGCTGCAGCCGCCACCATTCCACGCCAGCTTGTTGGGCGTCTTGTCAGGCATGTCGGACAGCGCACCCTCGGTCGAAACGGAGATGAGGTTGTGCTTCAGCGTCTGCGGCGAGATGGTCGCCACCGCAAACTCGGAGTCGCTAGCGGGCTGCAGGGAGAGGTAGTAGGCCAGCAGACCGCAAATGTGGGGAGAGGCCATGGACGTCCCCGAGATGGTGTTGACAGCGTACTTGGAGCCGATCCACGTAGATAGGATGCTCAGACCAGGGGCGAAGATGTCGGTGCACTTGCCATAGTTGGAAAAGTAGGCACGGCTGTCGTCGAGGGCCGAGGCACCCACCGTCAGGGGCTTGCCAGCGGCGGCTGGCGAGTAGTTGCAGGCATCGGCGTTGTCATTTCCGGCAGCCACGGCGAAGTGGACACCGGCATCGACGGCAGCGTTGACAGCGGCGTCGAGCGCCATCGTCTTGCCTCCACCCAGCGACATGTTGGCGACAGAGCCCTTGAAGCCCTTGCGCTTACCGTCCTTGGCCGCCTTGACCTGCGCTGCGTGGCTCTCGGCAGCGTACTCCACACCCTTGACAACATCCGACATGCTTCCAGAGCCGTTGGACCGGAGGACCTTGACGGCGTAGATGTTGGCCTTCTTGGCGACGCCATACTTCTTGCCGGCGATCGTGCCGGAGCAGTGGGTGCCGTGACCGTTGCCATCCTCGTCCTCGTCACCGCTGGGGATGGTCTTACCCCACTTGGCTCGACCCTCGAAATCGACGTGCTCTGTGTTGCAACCAGTGTCGATGACGTAGGCGTCGACGCCCTCACCACCATCGGCGGCGAAAAGGTATTTGTTGAAGGTGCCGAAATTCAGCCTCTCGCGGTGCGAGATACGGGCCAAGCCCCAAGGAGCTTGCTTCTCCGTCTCACCGTCGCATTTGTGATCACCTTCGGCATCGACAGGGCGCATAATCTGTACCAGCCTGTCGGGCTCAATGTAGTCGACCTGTAAGGATTGTTAGCTTCGTTCGCATCGCGCGTCGTTGCCGCCAAACTTACATCGGGGTGGTTTCGGATCTCATCCATGGTTGACTCATGGAAATGGCCGGAGTAGCCCCGAAACTTGCCAATGTTGAAGGCGTGCTTCATTCCACTGAAAATCTCGGCCGCAGTAGAGTCGAGACTGCGCTTCCGCAGCTCTAGGCGCTGCTGTTCGCCGCCATTATGCTTTTCCGTGACCCAAGTGTGGTGGTCCTGGACGGCCGAATCGTCAACGTGATCCTTGAACTTGATGATGTACGAGTCCGGGATGATTTGCGCCTCGACAGACGACCCTCCGGGGGCCGACTTGCCAAGCGCTGCATCAGCATCAAAAACGACGGCTTGGGCGACGGCCACAAGGGGGAGGGCGGCGAGGGAAGTCCTCATGATGAGCGACAGATGAAGAGAACAAACGACGCAAACCGTGATAAGCAGGATAGAGACGATGAAAAGGTGTTGCTGCCTCTGACTCGATGAAGAGAGAGAGAGAGAGAGAGGGGGGGGGGGTTGGAAGAGATGGGGAAGAAGGAAAGAAGAGGAAGATGAAGAGAGATGGAGGAGGGACGGATAAAAGAGGACGCAGGGAGTCACAGGTACTAGTAGGGAGAGGGCAGGTAGAAAGGGAGATGGGTGATGGCGTGGCGAGCCTGGTCTGGTTGGGGGGGGGGGGGGGGGGCTCCAGGAGTCTGAATACTAAAGGCTAAAAGGGGGTACCCGCAAAGTGCTTATAATAGCACTGGGGAGAGAGTACTGATAAGTAAGACTTTCTGTGAAACGTCCGCGGGCTCTTAGCTCATGATACATGCTTCTGGCCTGAGCTGTGGAACTGGTATAAGTATCTTTTCTATGGGCCCAAGCCGCGCCACAGCTCCGATGGCGGTCGCTGAAGCACCCAGTGTGAAGAGGAGTGACGCATGCTGCCCCATCCCTCGGCCCCAAGCGGTCTAGCCCGCCCCCGGGGGGGAGGGGAAGGGGGGCGCAGGGACACGAAGAAGACAACAAGATGACGCGACCTTCCCGCTGCAGGGATTAGATAGAGAAGTACTCTATCTGCAAAGCAAGCAGCCGGGACAACATATGGTCCCTGTGCGCAGCATCCGCCAGAGAAGTATCGTCAGAGTACCTTCCCCGGCTGCGCAGCTGTGAGGCTGTTCATAGCGCACGTAAGGCAATGCGAAAACTTGGAGGACGCCCCTGACGACGTAGAGCACGTGTTGGGACACCTGATGCCAGGCTCGAATGCCAATATCGCCGCCGTCAGGTACGCCTTACGTGAAGCGCAAGTTTCGACAGCGGCAAAGAGACGCAGTGCCGAGCATGTTTCGACAATTTCACCCCCTCGACACTAGTAGGAATCGCCCTGACGTCCTCCCTGCCCCGTCGCTTGTTTCGTATAGGTAGGTAGCCAGCACGGATCGGTAAGTGTTGTACGAATTGTAGGGTATATAATTGTATTGATTGATCTGCTTACCCCTGCCAAAACGGAGGGAAATACAGCTATCTATATAGGCGTATTCGATACCTATAGAATCCTTCCTTTAGGCCGTAATACCCTTATAAATAAGATATATTCTTCGTACTATTAACCTTAGTAATAGCCTAATCCGTTTTAATAGCTATAAGCCTATTCCTATAGATTAGGAATCTATAGCCCTTAGAAATACCCCTAATAGTATATACGGTCTACGCCTTTAAGCCTAGGGTAATCTACTTATCTAAAACCTTTAATATACCCCTATAGGCGTAAATACTACTTTATTCCTAAAAAGGGAATTATATTTACCTTCTTAGAGGTTATAAATACCGAATTAAAAAAAGGAAAAAAAGGAAAGAATAAATTATCGAAGGATAGCCTTATAGATTAGAAATTTTACTAGGGTAATTAATAATAATTATAGTTTAATAATTAAAGTAAAAAGCCTACTATTTAGTATATTTTAGGTTTAATCCCTATACTATAGCGCCTTTAGGAGTTATTTTTATCTAATCTCCTAGAGTAGCCCGGCCGTCTAAATACTAAATTCCCGATTAAGGTAGCCGGGTTATTTTCCGATAAATTAATTATAGCGCCTTTAAGTATTATTTAGTTTTACTAAATCGACTTTTTTAAATATACCGATTAACGCTCCTAAATACGGCGAATATAATAGACTACTTTTCCTATTATTATAATTATTACCTAGAAAGAAAAATAAAATATTATAAAATACTAGTCTTAGTAATTAGGGATTACCCCCTAGATTATAACTAATAATAAAAAGAAAAAATACCTAAATAAGGCTAAATATTAGATAATAAGGAAATAAATTATAAATCCTAAAAAAGAGTAGAAAGACGATTCTAAAAATAAAAAAAAAAGCTAATCGGTTAAGCCGATAAATAATAGTTATTTACCTAGTACTTATACCGGGTCTTAAAGTCGGAGGAAATACCCTATAGTAGGTATTTAGAAATTCGAGTAAGAAATAGGTATAACCTCCTATATAATATACCGTTTTTAAGGGTATTTTCTTCCCCTCCGGCTAGATAATAAGTATAATTAGGAGGTATTTTCTTCCCTCCTACTATACTTAGGCTCGTAAAGGCCGAGTTAATCTAGGAAGGCTTTATATTATTCTCCCTAAAGGGGCTTTATAAGCCTATCTACGATTATCCCCTTCGTCTTAACCTATTCTACCTTCGAATATCCTACCTAGACTTTTTAACGAAGCTAGTATAAGTAAATATCTATATAAAAAAGCTTAGTTTTTAACTTCGGGGTCTTATTAATAATAAGTCGGATTATCTATTTATTATCGTATTTAACTACTATTTATTATAATAGTATAAAGCCTATTTACTAGTAAAAGCGTTTAAAAGCCTAGACTTCCTTAAAGATATAAAATAGGGCTAAGAACTCTACTTTAGTCGATAATATCGTTACCGTATCTTACTTTCCGGACTTATAGGCTATAATACCCCCGAAGACTCGGATAATATAGTTATAAGTACTTTTCTAGTCCGCGTTATTATTAAATAAAGTATTTAATATAGTAAGAATCGAGTAATTATCCCCTAAGAAGCGGATAATAAGGTCCTTAGAGCGGTTAAAGTATTTAAGAACCTAGACTATAGCGCTAAGGTATTAGGGGCTAGGATTTATAAGCCCCTAAGTAAGCCTACCGATTATAAATATAATATTAGCTTTAGTAATAATCGCCGTATATATAAGGCTCCTAATAATAGCCTAATATAAGCCGATCTTTTCCTCTAAAGCCTTCCCCTAATACTCGGGGACCTTTTCGATAAATATAGGTATTAGGGGCTTTTTATAGGTTATTAAACCTTTAAACCTAGTAATAACCTTTTATATAATAAAGTTATAAGACTCTTAACCTTGGGTATAAGGGATTATACCTATATAATACCTATATCTTACTTATAACTCCTATACGATAGGATCGCGATACTAAGGTTAAGAGGAGAATATCTCTTAGAGAATATTATCTCTCGAGGGATAAATATTATCTCTTAAAAAAATATTCTTAATCCCGTAGAGATTCTTTATCCCGTAAGATTATATTATTTAAGTCTTAGGTATATATCGTAGGCTTTTCGTTACCTTTTCTCTAATTCCTTAAGAATTAGCTTTACTCTAAGACTTACCCTAATATACCTTTCTCTCTTAAGTCCCTAAAGTTATTATCTCTCTCCTTAGAAATCCTCCTTTTTAAAGTCCCTTATAATTCTAATTCTTTATAAAAAAAATACTTATTTTAGGAACTTTTTACCTTTTTTTACTTTCGATTTTATCTCGATTTTCTTATAAATATATTTTATATTCTTCGTTCTATTACCTAGTATACTAATAGTACTCCTCCCTCTAATATTCTAGACGATAAGCGTATTAAGGAGCTCTTAGACTCTAAACCCGAAAATTTATATTTTTCTTCCCCTCTAGGCTCTAAGGTACTTTATCTTCGCCTAATACTCTTTATTTTAATACCTCCTTAGCCTTAACCTCCTACTATTAATCCCGGTTATTCTTAAATAGTCTAGTAATTACTTAACTAGATTTAATAATTAGAAAGGTAATTTATAAATACTTTATTCTTATTCGCGAAATAATAATAATATTCTCCTTCCTTAGACTCGAGTTAAGTACGGGATATTAAACTTTTTAATATTAGTAAACTCGAAAAACGCCCTATTATTCGTAAATACTAGGATTAGCTTAAAAACCTAGAGGATACTTTCTTAACTACCCCCCGTAAATATAAAAAGGATAATAATAAGATCCTAAAAGCGCTAGATTATATATACCCTAATCTTCGGACTTACTAAAGATCGTATAAATATAGATAATTATTAAACGAATAATCCCGACTTTTTAACGATTAGCTATTATTTAAATTATAGTCTTTTAACCTATTATAGGATCCTATTAACTATATTATATAAATAGCTATTATATATTAGGAAGCCCGTTAAAGAGAAGGGTAAATACTATACGACTTCTATATTTACCTAGAATCCCTCGAATAGTACTTTAACTATCGACTAAAGAAGGAGATAGCCTTCTTATTTTTCGTATAACTTCTCCTATAAATTCGTACGAAGATCTTAGAATAATCGTAGCTAGATACTTATAACTATTAAAGTATTATAGCCTTAGCTTAACGGATTTAGGACTCGGGATCTATAAGACTAGCCCGATAATCTAATAATACGGTATCTAAATAACCTCGATTTAATAAGGATAATTCCTATTAGGGCTATAGACCGGATTATTAAACCGATTCTTAACTATAATGCGATTAAAGAATAAATTACTATAATAACTCCTAGTTATAACGTAAGCTTATAAGCTTTAATAGGTTTAATAGAGGACTATTACCGAAGTATAATTATTATAAAAAGATCGATTATAAAGAAGATACCTATTTTTCGAAGTACCTAGATAAGCTTAAGGCTACCCGTTTAAAACGTACTAAGGTATAAGACGGTCTAAAGGAACTAAAAAACGAGTAAACGTTAGAATAAAAATCCTACCCTTAACGTTATTAATAAAAAGGACTTTTTCCGTTTTTTCTATAGTTTATTCGAATTAAAACGCTATTAAAACGACTATAGATCTCGATACTTATAACGAAATTAATTTTATCGATTCTACTTTCGCCTAGTAATATAGCTTTATATTAGTTAATAACTTACCTACTCTCGAGGATAGTTTAGTACTATTTATTACTAGTATTAGTAATTATACGGTAATAGACAGCCTTTAGATAATTAATATATCGTTTCGTAATAGCTATAGTACTAAAAAGACTATTACCTAATACTATATTAGGATCCTAGGCTAATCTTAAGACTTTTACCTAATTACTTTAGGTATACTTACTCTTTATAAATATTATATTTACTTATCTCCCGATTCTTATTCTTAGTAGTTTAAAGCTATAAAAGTTATTACTAAACTACTCTCCGCTTTGGATTTTATTAAGGAAGCTAAGAACGCTATTTATGTTTTCTATATTATAGTAGACCCTATACTATTAGTATTTACTAATAAAAAGGATATTAAGCCTCCTTTTATAAATACTATTAAACTATTAATATTACTTAGAGGATTTAAAAACGTTTTTTCTAAGATAAAAGTAGCTATTCTTCCTAATAAAAAAGAAGCTATTTATATAATCGATTTATAGCCTAATACTATTCCCCCTTAGGGATTAATTTACCCTTTTTTATAACTAGAGCTTTAAGTCCTTAGGGAATATATCGAAGACTTACTTTAAAAGGGGTAGATTCGAGAGTTAATTAGCCCTAGAGGCGCTCTAATCTTTTTTATCCCTAAAAAGGATAACGAACTTCGACTTTACGTTAACTACTATAAACTTAATAAAGTTATAATTAAGAACTAGTACCTACTCCTATTAATTTCGGAGATTATAAACCGTATTTATAGGTCGGTTATTTTTTTAAAAATTAACCTCTATTATACGTATTACCGTATCCGTATTAAGCCTAGTAATAAGTAGAAGACTACTTTTCGCTCTTATTATAGTTATTTTAAATATTTAATTATATCTTTTGGCTTAATTAACGCGCTAGCTACGTTTTAAGGGTATATTAATCGCGCCCTCGGAAACTATATTAATACTATTTATATCGTTTATTTAAACGATATTCTTATTTTTTCTAAGTTCTTCGAGGACTATTACTATTATTTTTACGAAATTCTCTAAAAACTTTAGGAGGCTAATCTTTATACTAACCTTTCTAAATATTCGTTTTATTAGACCTTTATCGAATTTCTAGGGTATATCGTATTAATCGACGGCGTTTCGATAAATCCTCGATAGATTTAGGCTATAACCGATTAGGAAATACTAAAATCCTTTTATAACCTTTAGATTTTCCTAGGATTCTATAACTATTATTATTACTTTATCCCTCGCTATTCGGGTATTATAACCCCCCTTATAAATATACTTAAAGGGAGCGAAAAAGGGAAAAAGCCGGGGATATACGAATTTAATACTATTTAGCGTAACGCGTTTAAGGAGTTAAAAGGGGTATTCGTAAAAGCCCCTCTCCTCGTTTATTTTAAGCTATAGAGATAAATACGAATCGAGACTAATATATCCGATTTTACTATATCTAGTATTCTCTCTTAGAGGGTAGATAATAGCTAGTACCTAATTATTACTTATTAGTTATAAAAGTTTAATAGCCTAGAACTTAACTATACGGTCTTAGAAAAGGAGTTCTTCGTAATTATAAAATCGTTTAAGTATTAGCGGTACTATATCGAGGGATTAACCTTTCCTATCGAAGTTATTTTAGACTACTCGAATCTATAATCTATTATATAATAGACCGACTTAAATCGTCGATAATAAAGATAGGTTATATACCTCTTGCCTTATAATTTTTATATTCTTTATCGACTAGGAAAAAATAATCCGGTAAATACCCTATTATAAAAACTATAATATAAAGGTAATTCGACGATAAAAGAATAAGGCCTCGTAGCTATTTATAATAAAATATAGTTTACGCTACTAATACCTATTCTAATTTATATTAAGGCGGTTTATTCGGCTATATATTCTTAAGTCCTTCTCTATTTACTATATATCTAGGGAAGCCCTATAATTTACTTTTCCTACTATACCTAATAATAACTAGGATTCTTAATACGTACTTCTTATATAGTTCTTAAAAAGACTATTATATAGGAGAGCCCCCTCGATTATAATATCTTTATTCCCTTACTTAAGCTACTTTAAAAGAGCTAAGCCGAAGATTAACGCCTTTAGCGTTAAAGGATAACCGAGTAAAACCTAACTCGGAAAGGAACCTTAGGTCCGTAGACTATTAATACCTATAGCCTTATTCGTTAAAAGGAAAGGATTATAGTTCTACTTAACCTAATACTTCGGTAAGAACTCCTTCGGCTCTACTATAATAACCCTCTCGCTAGTTATTTTAGAACCGAGCGAACTTAGGACTTTTTAGTATATTTCTTCTACTAGGAATCGATATATAAGGACGTTAAAAAATATATCTAATCCTATTAAATTTACTAAGGGGTTACTCCTTAAAGGTATTATCCGTATAGAACTCTCGATTTATTACCTATTCTATTACGATTATAGGCCGAGATTTCTATAGATTTTATAATAAGCCTCCTAGAAATTATATAGTAAGACTAATAAGTTAATAGTATCTTAATAATCGTTAATCGATATACTAAGTTCTCCCTAATACTCCTAGTATTAGATATAATTATAATAAGAGACCTTATTAAACTCTTTTACTATAAAATAGAGCTTCGTTTTAGTCCTTTATAAGGTATTATATCTAATAGGGGTAGCTTATTTACTAGCTACTTCTAGTCCGAGTTATATTTTCTTTTAAAGATTAAGTAGCGCCTTTCGATAGCGTTTTATCCTTAGACTAATAGTTAAATAGAGAGGATAAACTAGGTTATTATATACTACCTTCGCTATTTCGTTTATAATAAGCGTATCTATTAATTAAAGCTATTGCCTATTATATAATTCGCTATAAATAATATAAAATACGCTATAACTAGGTTTTTACCCTATTATACTCTTTTTAGCTATTAGCTAGACTTTTATATTTCTATTAACTAAGATTCGACTCTTACCCCCGAAGCCTCTACTCGGGTTTAAAGACTAGCCGATCTACGCTAGCGACTAGAAGATTATTAGTATAAAGCTACCGAATCGTAAGCGAAGTACTATAATCTTCGTTATTAACTACTAGTCTTAAAAATTAATAACCTAATTAGCCTCTTAACTAAAAATATTATATTTAAAGGCGAGAAAAAGAAGCTCTTACCTCGCTTTATTAGTCCTTTCCGTATTCTTAAAAAAATCAGATCTTAGGTATATAGGCTAGCCCTACCTAAGAAATACTCTTATTTTTATAACGTTTTCTATATCTCCCTACTTAAACTATAGGTTTCTTAACCTACTAACGATTCCGAGTCTTTACTAATACTAGATCTCGATAATAAAAAAGGGGAATAGGAAGTTAAGGAGGTATAAGGGATAAGGATTATAAATAGTAAAATAATTTTCTTAGTTAAATAGAAGGGCTAGCCCTTTAAGTATAACTAATAGGTTAATAAGGATAGTATAGCGAATACCTCTTATCTCGTAGACTATTTCCTTAAGTCGTAGAAATCGCGTAAAAAGCATAAGACTTAACTATATTTTAGTTCTACTTAATTATCTATTTACTCTTTATATCGCGTACGTTTTCGCGTTTATTCGGTAATAGGCGACTTAATAGCCTTATCTTCTTCGGCTAAATCCATAGTATTATTACCCGCAACCGTATCCTTAGCTTTTTTTATAGGTTTTTTAATTATCTTAGGACTTATTCGACTATACTTTATAATACGGGGTATTTTATCTACCTCTACTACGTCTAAATCCTAAATATTAGTATTAATACGCCCTTAAACCTACGCTATAATCTCTTAGCGCTATATTTTTAAATATAAACTAATAGCCCTAGCTTCTCGCTTAAATAAAGTAATAGCTAAATTCTTAGCTATATTCTACTAGTAATACCCTTCGTTACTAGGTATTAGGCGAAGTAGGCGGTAGGATTCCTATACCTATACCTCGTACTTTACCTACGATACTAGTACGACTAGAGTACTAACTATTACCGACTCCTAGCTTAGTTATTCGCGCTATTACTACGCTAGAACGTAATATACTAAACGCTATTATTTAGTATCTTTTAAGGCGCCTATAAGGCGATATTCCCTAGTATACGCGGAGAGTAAAGAGGAAAAGGCCTTAGCTAAATACTAGGCTATTTCGATAATTTTCTTACGATTCTCTAGCGAAAAGATATCTTCTCCTTTACTATTACTAGTATCCTCGTTAAAATCGTACTTTTCGTCTACTATACTCTTAAGGAAGTCTAAAACGAATACTAAATCGTTATAGTTACCTAGTATAAGAGCTAGGACTTATTTATACGAGTTCTTCCTCGTACGATACTAATTATACCTCGTAGACTTAACCTCGCTATAGTAATACTCGATAGTAAAGACTTCTATTGGCTTAACTACTAAAATAGTAAAATCTTTTACTATAGTTCGAAAATAATAAGTATACTATTTACGTATTTATCGAATTAATAAGGTATAAGCGGGTTAAGCCGCTTTTTTCGACTATTAAACGCGTTTAACTTAGCGTACTTTCGCTACTACTAGGCGCGCCCTTCGATTCGGATTCCGCTAAGGGGTATTATCCCCCCCCTTATTATCTTCTTTATTCTAGGGTATAGTCTTATTATTATCCTCGGCCTCTACTATCTCCTCTCCTCCCTCTATAATATCGTCGATAAATCCTTCCGTAGCTATCTCTATAATACTAGGGAGGGGAGATAGAGACTAGTATAATATAATAACGATTTAATCCTATTTAATCTCTTTAGCCTTATATATACTAGCCTCCTCTAAAATTACTTTTTTATCCTTTTTAGTTTAAAATATTTTAAAGCTATTTCTATAATACCGCGTAAGTCCTTTTATAACTTTAGTATTTTCGAGCCTAAATTTCTTACTAAAAGTAATAACCTTATAGAGTATATACTTAAATCGGTATTAATAGTACTTTTTATTATAATATAGAATATTTATACTTTTTAATATTCGTTTAAGGACTCCGGTAATTAAAAAAGGATTAAGACTAGGTTATAGTTTAATTTTATCTACCTCTTCGTTAATAGTCTTAGGCTTAATAGCCTTTATAGTATAGGCTTAAACTAATAAACGCGCTAATAATATAGTATTATTCTCCTCGCGATTTACTTTATTTTTAGAGGCTATACGAGCCGCCTTTAATTATTCTATATCCTTTTAGTCCTAATACTTTTATTCGTCTTTTTTAAAAGCCTAATAATAAACTCGTAATAAATACTTTATTTAACCCTTCTTCGAATAAAGATTAAGAACCTATTAAGTATTATACGAAATAAAGTCCTAGATATACTCTACGTAGCGGTAATAATACGCCTTTATCTCGTTCTTAGCCGTATAGGCCTTTATATATTCTTTAATCTACTTCTTAAGTACTTTCTTATTATACTTAGGATTCCCTACCTCTAAAGCCTCTTAAGATATAATTATAGGTTAAGTCGTTATAATTACCGGCGATATTATTTTCTCTAGTATATACTTAGTAACGTTTTTTTAACGACTTTATTACGAGTTATTTACCTATTTATATCTCCTATAAACGCGTAGTATTCTCCGCGTTAATAGGCTCCTTATAGATTAAGGGTAATATCTCCGCCTTAGTCGGCGGCTAAAAAATATTATCTCCGGCGTTATCTTCCCGTATAAACTCATTACTTAAAATACGTTTCTTTTATCTAGATTTCTTTCTAGAGTAATTTTCTAGTAATACGTTAGCTATTATACGGAATAAACGTAAAGATTCCTTACTCTTTTTAGAGCTTTATAGCGCTTTAAGGGGCGTTAATAAAGGGGTCTCCCCGCTTTAATACGGAATATCGTTATTAAATACTCTAAAGCCTAAGGAATTCCCCTCGTTATCGAAATACTTATAAGCGTTATAAATCGCCTTATTATACGATATTATATTCGGGGGAGCTATAATATCGAAGTTATATTTAGGATAAATTATAAAGGGGTAAATAAACGCCCCGCGAAGTTATATATATACGTTAATATATTACCCTATTTTCGTTACCTAAATACCTACTTATAATATTATATTACTTAATTTTTAACCTACTTACTACCTAATATATCCTTCTTATTAAACTCTTTATAATACCTATATCTTTATATACTATATATACTAAAAAAAAAGAGGGGATAATTATAATAAAGTTATAAGACTTTTAACCTTAGGTATAAGGGATTATACCTACATAATACCTATATTTTACTTATAACTCTTATACGATAGGATTACGATACTAAGGTTAAGAGGAGAATATCTCTTAGAGAATATTATCTCTCGAGGGATAAATATTATCTTTTAAAGAGATATCCTTAATCCCGCGGAGATTCTTTATCCCGCGAGATTATATTACTTAAGTCTTAGGTATATATCGTAGGCTCTTCGCTACCTTTTCTCTAATTCCTTAAGAATTAGCTTTATTCTAAGACTTACCCTAATATACCTTTCTCTCTTGAGTCCCTAAAGTCGCTATCTCTCTCTTTAGAAGTCCTCCTCCTTAAAGTCCCTTATATTTTAAATATAGGACTTTTAAAAGAGTTATAGGGTTCTTATCGACCGATCCCGGATAACTTTAATATTAAGGAATTAACGAAGGTCCCCTAGGTCCTTAATCTAGAAGGCTTTAGCTACTACCTCCCTAAACTTATTATATTCCCCTAATATCTCCCGATAAAAAAGAGCGATTAAATTATTAACGTAGAAGAAAATAATAACCTTATTATTAGTTATTACGTAAGGGTTTTCGTATATAACCTAATAACCCTATTTAGTTAATTATTTTATTAGGAGCTTATACTATAAGAGAGGGGAATACTAGAGCCCGTATAAGGCTTTTTATAGCCTTTAAGCTCTCCTATAGGTTTAAAAACCCAGGGGTATTTTATAATAAACCTCTTTATCTAGGTCTAAATTATAAAACGCGTTAACGAAATTATATTAGTAGGCCTCTAAGTCGAAATAGGCTATAATAGCTATTAGAAGCCGGAAAGTCCTTATAACTAAAGTATAGGCGTATATAGAAAGCTTATTTACGGGCTACTTATTCCCGTAGACTATAACCTAGGCCCTATATTTATCGAGATACCCTTAGGTATTAAACTTATAAATATAAACCTATTTAAGGTTAATAAGTCGATAGTCTTTAAGAACGTTAGATATATTAATCTACTCGGTAACGTATAGGCCTTTAAGCCTAATAATTTCCTCCTTTATAGCCTCTATCTACTTTTCCCTATTAGGCTAGCTATAGGCCTCCTTATAAGTTAGGAGGGGGTTAAGTAGTCGGTCCCTATAGGGAGTAGTAGTAAGGTTAAAGCCTAGAAAAAAAATACTATCCCCTATACCTTAAAGTAAATTAGGTATTAAGGGAGTAAAGGGTTCTACCTTTTTAAAGGCCTTATCGTTATTATTATATATATTAGAGTAGTCGACCGATTTGTATTATAAATTACGTAATTAATTTTACTTAGGCCTAGTAGCGTTTAATTTATCGTTTTCTAGTATTTTTAACGAATTCGAGCCCTTTTATAAGAAGTTATATATTCCTAAGTAGTAGGCCTATAGGCCCGATTCCTCTTCCTCTTCTTCCTCTATAATAATAATCTAGTTAATAAGCTCTTTCTATAGTAATTCTTTAATTTTATAGTTATTCCTATAGAAAAGCTTTTCGTTAAAGGTTATAAAGGAAGTATTAAAGAAGGTATAATGCTTAAGGTAAAAAACCTATATAAGGTACTAGGTTAAAGAGTATATACCGGCTAAATAGCTAATATAGGCTTTAGGGTCTAATTTACCCTATATACCCCTAACTACTTTCCTCGTTATTAGGAAGGCTTTATAACCGTATACCCGGATATAGTAAAGGTCTTATTAAAGGCGTTCTTCTAGGAAGTTCTCCTAGTCCTTTTTATTATTTTTAAGCTATCGAAGCCTCCGCTTAATAGGCTAAATTAGGTTACTATTAATAAGGTATAGGAGTCTATTTAGGAGATAAATAATATAGTATACTACTATTAGTTATATTATTATCGGGAAACCTAACTAGGCTAATAATCGGGTAGTAGTATATATAATAATACCTCCTAATCGCTCCGTATAGCTATTCTAATATAGATAGCCCGGTAATAAGAAGAGGATCTTAACGCTCTTAAACGCTAAATCTTCCTTAAAGGCTTTTATAAATAATACCTTTTTATAATTAATAAGGATTATAACGAGGTTTAGGTTATAATAGTATTTAATAAAGGCTATAAATTTAACCTAAATAAAGGGTAAATCGGTCTTTAAAGGGATATTATAACCTACCCTCTCGCCTATAAACCTATTAGTAAATAGGGTAAGATAGGCTAATCTATTATACCCTTAACCGAAAGAGAAAAGGTCGAAAAAGGCAATAGCCTATAGCCTCTAGGGCTAGGCTAGATTATAAGGAATCCTAAAGCGCTCCTTACGGAGCTTTATTATCGCGTAGACTTTATAATCGACTATAGAAAAACCCCCGAGCTTTACCCCTATAGCTTAAGATAAAAGCCTTTAGGCTTCGGGGCCCGGGTAGCCTATTTAAGTATACTATAAAGACTCGTCTATAGTAATAAGAGCCCTTAGGACCCTCGAGTTAGTTTATACGGAGGGGGTTAGTTTCTCGATATTAATCTAGTTTTATCGTCTACGTTTAACGGTATAATAAAGAGTAACCTTATTAGCCGGGTTCTATAGTCTTCCTATAAGGTTATTATAGCTATAGCCCTTTTTAGTAAAGGCTTTAAGTAAGACTATATTAGTATTAAATTTAGGGAAAAATATAATATCCCTAAGGTAAATTTAATAGCCTATTTCTATTACTAGAATAATAAATCCTACCCCCGAAAACGTAATAGAATTAGTAGCCGATATTAAGGGCTTTAATTTAGTCTAATTAAGGTTATCGAACTATTCTAGGGTATTAAAAATATAAGAAAAAGCTCCTTTATTAAGGAGAACCTAATTAAGTATTTAATTAGAGGTAGAAAGAGTAAAGGCTATAGTTATAAAGACCCCTAAAGTCTCCGATTCCTTCCCCTTCCTTTCCCTCTTCTACTCTTTAACCTTCTTCTTCGTCTTAGGGTCCTTTAAGACCTTATTATAGACCTTCTAAAGGAGATCCTCTTAAAAACGGATATATTATAGGTAAGGTAGGCGGGAGTTAGGAAGGATATAAAAGTAATAGTATTAATAATTTTCCTTCTTCTTATTCTTAGCTAAATACCTTTTCTAATACTAAAGGTATACCTATATATTTTATTAGCCTAAAGTATTATTAGACCTACTATAAGAGCCTACTAGGCTATTTAAGAATCGAATAGATTAGCCTTCTTAGTCCTATCCCTAGAGGGTATAAGTTAAAGGGTTATTATTATTATTAATATTTACGAAGGCTATAGCCTTTAGCTTCTTTAAATCCCGGGTTACGATAAGCCTAAAGTTTAATATAATATTATAGAATTAAGGAAAAGGCTATTTAGTTATTTTAGCCTTATTAACCTTTATAAAGACTAGGTTTACGAAGGATAAATAATAGTTAAAAATAATATTAAGAAAGCGCTAAAGGGTATTCTTATTAGTATAAAGGGTACTCTTTATATTCTTATAAAGCTTAAACGTATCTAAGGTATCCCCTATTTACTTAATTAAATCGACTTTTATAATATCCTTATTAAAAAGGGCGGTTAGGGTAGCCTTAGTATTATCTTTCTCTTATTAATCTCCCGGCTAAACCTTTAAATATAGCTTCTAGAGCTTTTTTTAAAGGGTATATACCGTATTAAATAAAGACTAATAGGCTAAAGCCCCTACCTTAATATAGGCGTTTATTATTTTAAGAGCCTTCTTCTACTCTTTATATTTTTTTAGCTACCTTTTATACCTCGGAAGAGTAATTTCCTTATATTCTTTAAACTATTAAAAGGCTATAAGTCGAGAAAAGGCGCTATTTACCGAAGTAAATCGAGTTATCCTTAATTCTAAGGGTATAAGGGGCTCCTCGGGTTTTTTAAGGGTCTTTATACCCTCTAGGTTAATAAGGTCCTAAACCTCCTAATCCTCGGCCGTATTAATAAGGTTATTCTACTAAGCTATTTAATCCTTAGGCTTTATAAGCCTATAAAAGGGCTTAAGGAGAAATTATTTAATAAATATAATAGTAAAAGGAAGGGTTAAGATATTAAGAAGTTATTATTAAATCGTTATTATTATTATATTTAAATTTTAAAATAATTAAAAAGGGGCTTTTATCGAAAGTAATAATAGCCTTACTTTTAGTTAAATTTCCTAAAAAGAGTAATTTAATAATAAAGATTTAGGTAATAGGGTATTTAAATCTAAGCTTTAACTAGGCTTATAATTATTATACGAATTATAGGGTATATAATTATATTAATTAATCTACTTACCCTTACTAAAATAGAGGGAAATATAACTATTTATATAAGCGTATTTAATACCTATAGAATCCTTCCTTTAGGCTATAATACCCTTATAAATAAAATATATTCTTCGTACCGTTAACCTTAGTAATAGCCTAATCCGTTTCGACGGCTACGGGCCTATTCCTATAGATTAGGAATCCGTAGCCCTTGGAGACACCCCTAACGGCACGTACGGTCTACGCCTCCGAGCCTAGGGTGATCTACTTGTCTAAGACCTCTGACAGTAAGACTGTATGTATGTATGTACGGATAATACGTAAGGACGTACATATGTACACACATACACAGCTTGCTGACGGGCCGAAATCCTCTGCGAATCGTGTCTCTGCGCGTCTAATGGTCCTAGACATGACGGCTACAATAGCAACATCCATTCACATCTGCTTCCATCCGTCCTCAACTGTTGGCACGTGCTGTCCCAGGTCATGGGGACAGGCGTTCGTCACGCGGCCTCGAAGCTGCAGATTCCATGCCTATTTTCGCTGCGCGCTAACTTGCTAAGAAGCTCCCAAACTGTTTCTGTGGATGGGCAAAGCCATATTTGATGAGTCATCTGTCAGCCACTTTTCAGCCTCATTTCTCTAGCCACGTCTTCTCGGCGAGGCTGACGAATTCGAGTCCACCTCCCCTCCTCAAGGCTCTAGGCTCTAACACCTACTACCTACCTCTACCCCTTCGATCTACCTCTGAAAGAATCAAAGCCTCGTCACTGGCCTCGAATCAAAAGTATCTAGCGAAAAAGGCTCGACTCTTCCCTCTTCTAGGCGTCCCGCAGCTTCATGTTTCCTGCGTGATAGCTCGGAAGCGGTCTCTTTCCCCTGCGCCGCTCGATGCCGCAAGTGATCGCCTCAAGCCCTGACCCTTGACTGGGCTGTCTGGAATGAACAGGCCGCTTAGCGGGGGAACATGGCCTTTCATCCTCGACGCCGCCGGGTTTCCACAACGATCTCACTGCAGCCCACGTCCGACTCCTTCAACGAGCTCTGCGGCCTGCTCGATAGTCTTGCCGACGACGCTGCCTCTTTGGGAGCTGACGGATATCCCAATATCGACATTCTCGTTCAGCATTTGAAGCTCGTCATACGACATGTCACCGCATCCTCCTCGCCCGCCGCCCCGGACGATTTTCGTCATGCCCATGGCTTCGAGTCTGTCCTCGCCGTTCTTCGCTGTTTCTCCGGCTATTATGACCCTCACAAGAGAGATGATTCCGATATGCTCTCGCTCTTCAGCCTGCTTGGCACCTGTCTCAATCTGCTCTCCGCCGCGTTGAGGGATCAATCTGCAAACAGGCGGTTCTTTCGCTATCGCCTTGAGGGTGGTGGATGGGAGGCTCTCGAGCAGGTCATCGCCAGCATTGGCCTCGGAGGCGCAGAGCCGGATCCGTGGGTCAGCTGCAACGCTTTTGGAAAGATGCTTGCCTTCTCACTCGACGACGACGGCTTGGATCTTCTCTGCCTATCGGTCGCCAAGGCGCTACGGCCCGAGACTGCGAGCCGCTCTCGAAATGACGACGACGAGCAGTGGGAGCTCGTTCTGGCCCGATCTGTTGAGAACATTGGCCCGGCTGTGCGAGAAGTGGTGACTCCGCGCGCCATAGTCCGCTTCCCCGAAATTTTGAGAGCAGTTGTCAGCTTCTGGACGGCGATTCCTCGGCCTCGTGGCTCGTCGGCGAGTCCAAGCTCTATTCTCGTGCTCGAGACGATATTGCGAGTCATCTCCGTCTCCTTCTACAACCGTGCGGCCGTTCATTCCACCGGTGTCTTGTCCCAGCTGCTGCGCGTGGCCTTCGGACAAGGCATCTGGCTCGCCGAGTCCGAAAGGGAGAGGTTGCTGGCCGTCTGCCGGCTGCTCATGGCCCTCGGCGTCAATCAGCCGGCTGATACCCAATTCCTCTTGTCCGCGCCCGGAGGTGAAGCCTCCGACTTCTGCCTTGAGATGATGTCCGAACACACTGGCCCTCCCTTCTTCCAATTCGACCTGTCGCTCGCCGGATACTCGTCTCTGGAGCTGCCCGGCCTCGGCCGTACGTTTCCCCCGCAGTCGAGTGCTGGCTACACCTTCGCGGCCTGGATCCGCGTTGACACGTTCGACCCGTCCGCCCATACAACCTTCTTTGGCCTCTACGATGCGTCCCAGACCTGTTTCTTACTGCTATATCTGGAGCGCGACACTCACAATCTCATTCTTCAAACTTCAGTTCATTCGAACAAGCCGAGTGTGAGATTCAAATCCGTTGTTTTCCGCGAGCAAAGGTGGTATCACATCGCTGTTGTCCACAAAAGACCAAAAGCCATGTCTGCTAGCAAGGCTTTGCTATACGTCAACGGGGATTTCTCCGAGCAGGTACGCTGCAGCTATCCTCGCACGCCACCGCTGTACAATGGCAGCGTCGAGAGCTTCACGTCCTTGAGCCCGAGTCACAGCCGGACGAATCCCATCCAGGCTTTCCTCGGCACGCCTCGTGATTTGGCCGGTCGCACGGGCCCGGGCGTCGTCTTTTCCAAGTGGTCGCTTGCCTCGGCACATCTCTTTGAAGACACTATAAGTGACGACTACCTCGCCGTTCACTACGGCCTAGGGCCTCGCTATCAGGGGAATTTTCAGGATTGTCTTGGAGGCTTTCAGACATACGAGGCGTCCGCTACCCTTGGCCTTCGCAACGAGCTAGTACACCCGGGCAAAGATGAGAATTCGGACATTTTGCGAGCTGTGCGAGACAAGGCGAGCTCCCTACTTCCGGAATCCAAGATCCTTCTAAGCGCTCTCCCCACCGGCACCTTTCCCGACGATGTTCAATTTCTCGATACCGGCGTCCTGCGCTCTCTGCCTCGCGTGTCTCTGCGCAACCTTGTTCACATGTCCAACCACGAAAACACCCCGCTCGCCATCAACTGTGCCGTCTCGAGTTTGTCTGACGCCTTCTTGAGGACGAATGGAGTCGCGTGCCTCCGCGGGAACCCCATTGTTGCCTTGCCATCTCATCTGGACGAGAACATCTGGCGCCTCGCTGGCTTCACGCCTCTGGCCCTCAAGTTGCTCGAGAGAGCTTCTGCCGTGGAAGAGACTATTCGCGCAGTTGAGATAATGTTTCACTGCATCCGCAGAAGTTGGCGTAACAGCGAGGCCATGGAGAGGGACAACGGTTACGGCATTTTGGGTATGATCCTGCGGTACAAGATCGGATACGGTACCTATCCTCCGGGAGACGCGCCCATCTCCCGTCTTTCGATATCAAATGAAGAGCGCGACAGTCTGGCTTTCCGGCTGCTCAGCCTCGTCCTCGGCTTCGTTGGTTATAATCATTTAGAGCCCATCGAGTCCTTTATCGTCAACCCGCTTGCCTATCGCATTCTTCTCATTGACTTGGATATCTGGCGGAAGGGCTCAAATCGCACTCAGGAGCTTTTCTACAAGCAGTTTGTCACATTTGCCGTTAACAGCAAGCATCACGAGTTTAATAGTAGGAGGCTGATTCGTATGCGTAAGTCGCGGCCTTCCGCACTTCCAGTGCGACGTGCTGACTGACAGACTTTATCAAATAGGGGTCATCAAGAGGCTACTTGATGCGATGAAAGGAGAGGGGATATCCGAAGACATCATCGAACATTTCATGGATGCTTTTGAGGCTCTTGTCAGATCAAACCTCAGCCAGGAAGTCATGAGGTCCATGTCGTTATTTATCACCTACGCCTTTCACACGTACCCGCCGTCGGCTTCGCGGACGCCAAAGGCAGCCCCTTCGTCCAACTCGAATACCTCGGGCCTTGTCAAACGACACGCAGGGGATACTAACAGAACTCGAAGTCCGTCAGTCATGGGAGCTGGGATGCTATCCAAAAAGCAGCTCGGCATTCGAGTATTGGCAATGTACGCCAATATTCTCTGCGAAAAGGGCAGCTTTAATAACATCAAGAAATTTGCCCGAACCGTGACCAACAAGGTAAGTTTTCCACACGCGCGTGACTTGAAGTTAAGTGATTCTAAATACCTTAGTGGCTCCTTTACTTGTTGGCGGATGACGACGCTGCCGTGGTCCTTCATGGCTCCATGATCTTGTCCCGTCTGCTTGTGGCCCACGGTTCTTCTTACGCTTCCAAGTTTGCGGGAAAGTCTGGCGGCTTCATCATAATGGCGACCCGGCTGAAAAAGCTCTGGGACATGCCCACGCTTTGGACTATATGCTTTAGCATACTGTTCGGCTATGACATGGCGGATCTCGACCTCGGCCGTAACTTTGATGTGGATAATCTGCTTGGCATCTTTGGCAAGCGGAAAGTTGTCTACCCAGAGTGTCTACATGTTATCGCTTCCTTACTCAGGCATGGCATCAAGGAGGTCATGAGGCATCAGGAAGATCCAGACTCACCAGCCAAGCCTGACGGCTCTCCTGCTGTTAGAAAGACTCGGTCAAAGCCTGAGATCGGGCCTCGAGTCTTGTCTATGGACCCAAGCAAGGCGCTTGAAACTCGAAGTCGGTGTCTCGACCCTCCAGAACCCGAAAGCCACTGACACATTCGCAGCAAGCCTGCTTGACAATTACGATCGGGTCACAGAGCGCATTGGCGTTTTGCAGACGACGATCCAATTTTTGCAAGAACTTCACGTCAGATCTCCCAGCTTCCGAGACTTCTCCCTCTCATCTGAATGGATTCGGATGCTGCTCTCGGCCCTGTATCCAGCCATCGTTGGCACCGATGCGGTCACGCCAGAGGTTGAGCTGAATTCTCGGGACTCCGTGCTCACATTCGAGGGCAGCGATGTCATCATTAGGCCCATAGCCGGCGTTCAGACAGCTGCCCCGATCGTGCGGACGAGCAGTGTCGATGTGATGCCTTCGCCGCAAGCAACACCTCCCAAGGGCACCCCTCTCCGCCGAGCATCTTCCTTTGTTCTCCTGACGGCACAGTCGGCGTCACGCATCGAAGACCGCTTCCCAACTCCATCACCCATCCATCCCAAGCAGAATAGCGGTGGCGCACTGGCTGAAGGGATGCTGGACCTACTGGTCGGCGTCTTCGTGGACCAAATCTTTGCGCGCAAGGACTTTGCGGGCTTCGGCCTGTCCAGCAATGTGCCGCCAGGTTTTCAGGAGCACCAGGCCTTTCTGGAGTCGTACATTCTCAAGAGAGCCATCGTTCGCGTGTCAGATCACATTCATGCCAATAAGAAGGCTATATGCGAGCCGCGTATTCTTACCAACCTGTCGCGGCTCTGCTCACACATGTCAGAAGCCATCTTCGAGGGCTGGTTCATGGATGGGGCGGAAGTGATGATAGACTTCATCGGCATGCTGCTGGAGCAGCTGCAGCGGCCCGAGATTTCCAAGATGAAGAGCGTACGCCTTTGCAGCCAGGCCGTGGCAGTGATCCGCCACTGCTTTCTCAGGATCCTTCTGTTGAAGCTCTCGGACCTGGATAACGCCCGGGTCACTGAAAGAGAAGCCAAAGACTTCATGAATAAGCTCGCCTACTGGCAGATGTCAATACTCGAGTGCCTCACTCTTGATGACGAATACCTCAAGCGGTTCTGGTATCAGCTCTATACGAAGCTCATCGACGGCAGATCATCGATACGGATGGCGTCGGCCAACTTCTTGCGCATTGTTCTGGTGCAGAAACCAGATGAGTCCATTGCCATGGTCCGTTCTTGCATGGCCCCGGACCAGAAGAAGCTCTCGAGAGAGTTCCAAAAACTCACGGAGGTGGACGATGAAACCTTCGTCGACTGGGTGGATAAGCATCGGCCGTCGCTGGACGAGCTTTTCCTCGGGAGCATGGCAAAGACGTGGGAGGAGTTCGTGGGTTTGGAGTATCAGAAGTCGCTGGAAAGCGCTCGGAATCGCGCCTGGAGGCGCAAGGAGAGGCTCAAGGCGTGGCATCAGGAGGCGCTCGGCACTGACAAGGTTCTCCTCAGTCATGAGGTGGGCAACAGCGCATGGATGAAGAGTATTTACAATACGGAATACTTCAAGTACCAGCGCCTTCTTCAAGATCAGCAGGACGATTTGTCCTTCCTCATGGCTGGTTACAGCAAGATGGAGAGAGATCTCAGGAGGCCTGGTGCGGTCTTCAGCGAGCCGATCCCATCAAAGTGGAAGCTGGATCGGACCGAAGGGCGTAATCGCATGCGACTCAGACTACTGCCGGACTCGTCTGCGGCTGACGAAAAGTATCGACCGAAGAGGAAGGGTGCCGAGGCGCGGTCACAGACGCCGGTTAACACGCCGGCCTCAAGCGGGCGGCCACCGTCGACCATTCTGCAGTTGGACTGCGCGGACGAGACGATGGCCCTCGAAGGTGAACGAGCGTCGACGACGGAGGCAGGGTGCTCCCCTGAAGACGATTTCGAGCTTGTCCAAGACCCCAACGACCCGGCCGAGGGTGACGAAAACTTCGAGGATAAAAACCGCAAGGTGATGCGGCGGCTCGAGCATGGGGAGCAGGTACAAGCTGCCTACAACATGTCCCGCATCACCGGCCTAGAGGCTTGCGAGGGTCTCCTCATCGTGGGCAAAGATGCGCTGTACATCATGGACAACGTTTTTCAATGCGCGAGCGGAGACATTGTCGACGTGTGGCAGGCCCCGGCTGAGGAACGCGACCCTTTCAGCATGGTCGTGACGGGGGCGAAGACGCTGGAGAAACGGCAGAACTCGGGGGCTCGGGATCAGGAATCCCGACACTGGCGCTGGCACGACGTTATCAGTGTTTCTAAGCGTCGCTTCCTTTTCAGAGACGTGGCCATCGAAGTCTTCTTCACGGATGGGCGAAGTTATCTATTGACGACGATCAACCCGGCTACCAGGGATGAGCTGTTCTCCAAGATGCTCGGCAAGGCGTCGCACACGGCAGCCCCTAACGCGCTGCCGAACCCGGAGGATGCCTGGCGGCTCGAGACGCTGAGGACGGCGGAGAACGAGCTGCCTCAGGGGTTCGGAGCAGGATTGGGCTCTAGACTCGGAACGCTGTTCAATCCGGCTCCGTGGAATCCTGCGATGCGGCGATGGCAACGAGGCGAGCTATCGAACTTTCACTACCTCATGATGGTCAACACCATGGCCGGGCGGACGTTCAATGACCTGACGCAGTACCCGGTCTTCCCCTGGATCCTGGCCGACTACACCAGCGAGGAGCTAGACCTGGAAGATGCGGCGACGTTCCGCGACCTATCGAGGCCGATGGGCGGCCAGACGCAGGGCCGGGTGGCGAGCTTCGTGGAGACGTACAAGGCGCTTCAAGAGATCGGCCAGACGCCGTTTCACTACGGCACACACTACTCATCGGCCATGATTGTATCGTCGTATCTGATACGGCTGCCGCCGTTTGTGCAGTCGTATCTGCTGGTGCAGGGCGACAGCTTCGACCACGCTGACCGGCTTTTTCAGTCGGTGGGAGATGCGTGGGAGTCGGCTTCGCGCCGGAATAAGACGGACGTGCGGGAGCTGATCCCGGAGTTCTTCTGCCTGCCCGAGTTCCTGACCAATATCAACGGCTACGACTTTGGCCACCGGCAGAGCAACGGCGTCAAGGTGGACAACGTAGTTTTGCCGCCCTGGGCCAAAGGCGATCCAAAGATCTTCATCGCGAAGCACAGAGAGGCGCTGGAGAGCAGGTACGTGAGCGAGAACTTGCACCACTGGATCGACCTCGTCTTCGGTTGCAAGCAACGGGGCGAGGCGGCCGTCGAGAGCGTCAACGTCTTCCACCACCTGTCGTACGCGGGCGCCAGCGACCTGGACCGCATCACCGACGCCAACGAGAGGGCCATCACGGCGGGCGTCATCCACAACTTTGGCCAGACGCCGCATCAGGTGTTTAGCAAGCCGCACCCGGCCAAGGAGCAAGTGCAGTGTCCGACCCGAAGGCTGGACACGGCCGTCATGTTGCTGAGCCGGTCGGACCATCCGCTACTGGGTCAGTCCTAAGACAGGCCACCATATGCATGTTATTTTTTTCGGGCTGACGATGAACAGAGAGCCACGAGCGGGTGGCTTCGCTCGTGTACCTATCCAAGTCGGATCGACTGCTTTGCGCCTCACCCCTTCGCCTCAACCTGCCCCCTTATGACAAGTTCCTCGAATGGGGCTACGCCGACGGAAGCATTCGTTTCTTCTTTAGCGACAATCGCAAGGTGAGCCGAGCTGAAGAGCTTCTGTTCGAAGGGAATTGGTAGCTGACGGAACCATGGCAGCCGGCCGGGCTGTTCGAGAACTTGCACATCGGGCAAATCTCTTGCGCGTGCTTCGCCGACTCCAAGACGCTCATAACGGCGGGAGAAGACTGCGTCGTCTCGGTCTACTCGGTCCTCACGGCGCCGGGCAAGCAGGTCGAGCTCGTGCCGCGATCAAGCGTCTTCGGACACAAGACGCCAGTGACGGCCATGGCAGTGAGCAAGGCGCTGAGCACGTTTGTGACTGCCTCATCAGATGGCCAGGCCTTTTTGTGGGATCTCAACCGGCTTTCATTTATTCGCAAGCTTCCGCTGGTGCGACAGGTCGAGTGCGCTCGCATCAACAACGTCTCGGGCGACATCATGCTGTGCTCGGGGCCTAATGTTGTCCTGTACACTCTCAATGGGTCGCTACTTCTGGAGCAAAAGGTCTGCAACGGCGACGACTATGTTCACTCGTGCGCCTTTTACGAGGGCGCCGGCGACGAGTGGCTCGAGAACCAGCTTGTTTTCACGGGCCATGGCGGTGGGCGGGTTAAGGTGTGGCGCAAATGCTCAACCAAGCATGGCCGGTGGACGCTCGAGTTGCTGCGGCAGCTTGACCAGGGCGAGGACGAGAAGGCGGCGGGTGTTACCTGTATCATGCCGATGCCGAGTTGTCTCTACACGGGGGATGACGACGGCCGCGTGGTAAGTTGTTTTGTTTTTCTCTTTTCATCGCCTTGTCATCTAGTTCTCTTCTCTTAATCTACTCGAACCGAGAGAACGGAGAGCGAGGCTGCTGACACCAACGTCTTGCAGTTTGAATGGAGCTTCGGACGCGGCGAGAGATAGAGTCTCAGCCGACAAAATCGAAGCGGTAGATGGAGTCGAGTTTTTATGAGAAGTTCTTCTTCTGGTCAAGAGCGCATTATAGATGAGCGAAGGATTGGACATGGGAGAGCGAAAGAAAGGAAGACGGCTTGTTGAAGCGTGTACTTTTTCTCTTTTAGATAGGGCGTGAGATGAAATGGCTAGAGACGTCATGACGGGAGAAGAGCTGTAGCCTGTAGGTATGTATATTTGACAATACCAGCTCTGGGAAGATACAAGGCGAGCGCCGTAATGGATAGCCTATGACTTTTGCGAATCCGCCTCTTCGTCATCGTAGCCGGTTAAGACCTTGCGCGGACCGGTGGGAACTTCGGGGGAAGCGTCAGCGGGCAGTCGAATTGGTGATGGGAGGAGGCATATTACCGGGATACGTGACAGGGACTGGCGGTGGATCAATGTCACCATAGTAATGACGCAGCGGAGGCACGATGGGCATGGCGATGGGGCCGGCGGCGCCGATGATGACGGACCAGAAGAGGGCAGGGCGCTCACGGCAGGCCCAGCGGCAGTATTTAAAGGGGGCAGACCAGAAGTAAGGCGCTGTCGGACTCATGGCGAGTATTTTCGCTCGAGAAGAGGATATCGATCGGATGAGGAGTGGCAATGAAGTGGTTCGTTGTGGTGATATTGGTCGTGGCCAGTGGTGACTTGGTGAGTGCGGAGGTGTGACCTTGTTGAGGCTCAAGTCGCGAGGCTGTGAGGTGATGATGCAAGGCTGAGACTGATCTATATGCGTAATATGAGTCGGAGTCAGGAAAAATAGTATCTCCGACTAAAAGCTCGGGAAGCTTGCAAAAGCTCCCCACCGGCAGCTGGCGAGGCTACGTATCTGCTAGTTAGTGGTAGGCATCTGTCTCTCTGCGCCGGCCGAAACGACTAGAGGCCACGATCAAGGCGAAAACCTCACATCTTTTGTGTGTGTTTTTCTCATTATTCTTCAAGTCTTTGTTGCATTCATATTTTGATCTGCAGTATCGTTTCCAACCATGCGGTCGTTTCTCGCCATCATCGCCCTCTTCGTGGCGGCGGTGACGGCGCTGAGCACGGCGGGGAATCGTCTGCTGGTGGTGATGGATCAGATCTCTGACCGAGATGCCTACACCATTTTCTTCGGAGATCTTGAGAGTGAGTACCTCTCTCTTCATTCTTGCCTTATCTTCAATGGGGGATTCACCTGATGCTGATGATGCTTCCTAGGCCGTGGTTTCGAAATCACGTACGAGACACCGCGCAGCGAGGGTTTGCGCCTCAGTCACCTCGGCGAGCGCACCTACGACCACATCATCTTTCTGCCGGCTAAGGTCAAAGGTTGGTGGCTTCAGAAAGCCTTCCACTACCTCATTTACCATGTTGACCCTGTTCTCAACACAGCCCTTGGGCCTAACCTGACGCCCAAGCATCTTGTTGAATTCGTCAAGGCTGGCGGCAACATGGTTATCGCCATGGCCTCCATGGTTCCTACTTCTTCCTCCTTGATATCCTTCTTGGCCGAGTTCGAGGTGACGTTGCCGGCGGAGAGGACGGGGCTCGTGGTCGACCACTTCAACTACGACTCTCTCTCTGCGCCGGAGGCACACGACGTGCTCGTCCTCGATGCCCCGAGTATCATGCCTGAAGTGACCGACATTCTAGCCATGCCTGGTTCTGCCTTGGCCATGCCACGCACCTCGGGCCACATCATTGGTCAGAGCCCGCTGTTGACGCCGCTGCTGCGCGGCCCCTCCACCGCCTACAGCTACAACCCAAAGCTGCACCCCGAGGGTCTCGATGCCGACGATTTCTTTGCCGCCGGCCCGAGTCTCGCTCTCGTCACGGCCGTGCAGGCGCGCAACTCGGCCCGCATCGTCATCGTCGGCTCCGCCGAGATGCTCGAGAATAAGTGGATGGAGGCCAAGGTGGCGCACGTGGACAAGAAACCAGTCAAGGCTGCGAACCGCGAGTTTGCCAAGAGGCTCACGGGTTGGGCGTTTCAGGAGATTGGCGTCTTGCGCGTCAACGGGATCGAGCATCACCTGCAGGGCTCCGAGGAGATGGATCCTCAGATTTATTGCATCAAGAACGATGTGGTGAGTGAAAAAAACCCTGTTTGGAAAAACAAGCAAAGAGTGCTAACGGTTGCTTCCATAGACGTTCAGCATCTCCATGTCGCAGTATTCGTGGGACAAGTGGGTGCCCTTCCAGGTGCCGAAAGACGACAAGATCCAGATGGAGTTTTCGATGCTTTCGCCCTTCGTCCGGCTGAGCCTGCAACGGACGAAGACGACGGAAACGGAGGCCGTCTTCAGCCGCGACTTCGAACTGCCGGACCAGCACGGCATCTTCAACTTCCGGGTCAACTACAAGCGACAGCTGCTGACGTACGTGGACGAGAAGCGGACGGTCAGCGTGCGACACATTGCTCACGACGAGTGGCCGCGGAGCTACGACATTACGGCGGCCTGGCCGTGGCTGACGGGACTCTGGTCGACGGTTGTGGCATGGCTCCTGTTTTGCGCCCTTTGGCTGTACAGCGAGCCGCCTCGGCGTGCCGCGGGGGTGAAACGTGAGAGCAGAGGGTGAATATGACTTGGTCTTTGAGGGGAATGAAAAGTCGATATCTCTGTTCTGTTTAGTTTTTCTCTCACGTCCGTTTTTCATTTCGTCTCTTCTCTTCACTTCTTGAGTCTTCTCTTCTTGAGAAGAAGATGAGGTGAGAGGAGAGCAACTTGGAAGGGTGGAGGGCTATCTTCTTTGTCTAGAACTGCTATTTGCTGTGTGCCTCGAGGCCCGTTTTCATAGCGGCGCGCGGGGAGGATAGGTTGGTAGGTAGATATTGGGTGGCGAGGGTGGAGGGAGGCTGGCATAGGGATCGAGGACCATGGACCCTCTCAAGTCTCAAAGAACGAAGATAGAAATGGTGAATACTGTGAATTACACTGCGTCTGGCCTTTGATATCCTGTGGCATCGGATGTTCGTACACGTGCATCTAGGTACATACAGGCATTTCAATCACCATGAGCAGAAGGAGATGGAGGCACAGTCACGTAGGAGAGATGGCAAGAAAGGAAGCGCACATGACAAGACAAGACAAGATCAAGAAGCAATCATAGATTCAATCACGGCAAAGATACACACGTACATACATACATATATATATACAAAAAGAGGTCAAGGCAGAGGAACGAAGGAAAGAAGAAATCAAGCAAGCACGAAAAACATGTCTCCTTTTTTCTGGCCCTCAGATCAGCTCTCTAATGTTCTCACCGACAACTCGCCTGCTTCCCTTTTTCCCCCCCCCTTGCGAGAAGGTAGGAAGCGGCTGCTGCCTGCAAATTTGGCTTTTTGGTCCTGAAGTCATCACCGAGCCAGATGTTTTTCTCCCTCTCTCTCTCTCTCATTTTCCAAACCCGACAAGAACCCACGATACCATCCCAATCCAATTTTTCCCCTCCTCTCTTCAACAAAGCCCACATCGCTACCCGCCTCTCAAGCCATCTCAGATTGAAAACTATTTTTATGTGTGTGTTCCATCATGTAGAAATGCTCTCGCTTCTGTTCCGCCCACAATCCTGCAAATCTGCACCCCGAAGAAGTAAAGAAGAGAGAAGAGGGATGAGTTTGAAACAAGAGACATGTTCTTTCTATGGGATTTGATTTTCATCATCATTGTGGCTTTTTTGTGAGAGGGGACTTCGAACTTGGGAAAGGTCAAACAAAAGGATGAAAAAAGAAGAAGAAGAAAGAGTCATGGTTCCAAAGATTGATTTGAAAAAAAAAGAAAGAAAAAGAAAAAGTTTATGGTTCCAAAGATTGATTTTGTTTTTTTTTCCCTTTCAGATATCTGTTCTTGGAAGTCGGGTCACCACAGAGAAGACATTTCTGCCGAGGCATACTTGTCCTAACTGCTCGCCATGTATCCGTCGAAGCTATCATCATAATGGGAAAATGGTAGAGGAGCCCGACGAAGGAAAAGCCAACAACCCACAGAGCCGACAACCCACAGAGCCAACAACCCACAGAGCCAGCAACCCACAGAGCAAGCAACCCACAGAGCCAGCAACCCACAGAGCCAGCAACCCACAGAGCCAACAACCCACAGAGCCAGCAACCCACAGAGCCAACAACCCACTAATGTATACCAGTGTTTACGACGTTCGGCGGGGTCGGTTCGGCGGGATCGGTTCGGCGAGGTTTGTCGTCGGGTCGGTGTGTCGTCGGGTCGGTTTGTCGTCGGGTCGGTGTGTCGTCGGGTCGGTTTGTCGTCGGGTCGGTTTGTCGTCGGGTCGTTCGGCGAGGTTTGTCGTCGGGTCGGTTTGTCGTCGGGTCGGTGTGTCGTCGGGTCGGTTTGTCGTCGGGTCGGTTTGTCGTCGGGTCGGTGTGTCGTCGGGTCGGTTCGGCGGGGTCGGTTCGGCGAGGTTTGTCGTCGGGTCGGTTTGTCGTCGGGTCGGTGTGTCGTCGGGTCGGTTTGTCGTCGGGTCGGGTTGTCGTCGGGTCGGTTTGTCGTCGGGTCGGTTTGTCGTCGGGTCGGTGTGTCGTCGGGTCGGTTCGTCGAGGACGGTTCGGCGAGGACGGTTCGGCGAGGTTTGTCGTCGGGTCGGTGTGTCGTCGGATCGGTTCGGCGGGGTCGGTTCGGCGAGGTTTGTCGTCGGGTCGGTTGAGGGAGGGTTCGTCGTCGAGGCGGTTTGTCGTCGAGCAGGTCGAAGAAGTGTTTGTCGTCGAGCCGGTTGAAGAAAAAAAAAAAGAAAGGGAAAAGGAAAAAAGGTGTGAAGGAGGAGGAGTCGAAATTAATTTATAGTCGTGGGCGAAATCTGCCGGATCAGTGAATCACTCCCTCTGACCGCCCGCCAAAAGAGGAAGCCTTGGCTGTGGCCAATGATAAATCGAGCCTGGGCGCTGCACTTGCAGAGAGGTAGCTTGATTCCAGCAGTGAATCGTCGTTGGTGAACTGAAAGGGTGGGAGATGGCCTTTTATAGGGGATTTGGGTGAGGCATCCCAGGCCGCGATATTTTGCTCTGAAATCGTGGTTCTTAGGGAGGGGTACAGATGACTGTGAGTGGTTGGAATTAGTGGGGCTGGTGGGGGGGTACGAGGGTACATGCCAATTTTCCGAGGGGGTACATGCGATTTTGTAGCTACGTACCTGGTACGTACCGCTCCCCACCCTGGCTTGAGCTCATCCGACACTTTACCGCCTGACTTCATGGCAAACGAGAACGCAGGTCAGGTTTGAAATCGGCGAAGAGTCGAGGGCCACCTGCGTCTACTGGCTACGGGTAGAGGAGAGAGATTCAACACACAGGGGGAAAAAAATCATCATGGTAATTATTCCTTCCCTCTTATCATCAACTATCTCGTAGGCTATGGTCTCTCAGGCTGACTCCTCCCCAGGCTCGTAACTCGGAAAAAGCGCAGTCGATGCTCTTTCGCTTTCGCGAAGCCCAAGCAGCAGACCTAGGCATCATCGACGCCGGTCGTACCCGTCGCCCCAAGCTCATCACCGAAGTCGACTCGATCCCCGTCTGCGAGAAATGGAGAGGTCAAGTGCTGCGCGACATCTCTCGCAAAGTGTCGCGCATCCAGGACCCCGTCCTCAGCGACTATCAGATCCGCGACCTCAACGACGAAATCAATAAGCTCATGCGGGAGAAGCACATGTGGGAGGTGCAGATCCGAAACTTAGGCGGGCCGAATTACATGCGAGGCGGGGGACGCATCTACGACGAGCAAGGTCGCGAGATCCCCGGCGGTGGACGTGGCTATCGCTACTTTGGTCGCGCCAAGGAACTCCCGGGCGTCAAGGAGCTTTTCGAGGCCGCCAAGTCCAAAGACGATAGTGCGAAGCCGACGGACGACGAGGCCAGGGTTCTTAGGAGGCCTGTCGACGCCGCTTACTACGGCTACGCCCCGGACGAGGAGACGGATGAGCTTCTGCGTGAAGAGGCCGAGACGGAGCGTCGCGCTTTCGAGAAGCTGTCGGCTGAGAGTGATGGCCGCGCTCCTGAAGGCTGGGAACCGCTGCCGGGGGATTCTGGCGATGGCCAGGAGTGGGTTCTGCCGACGATGAGTATGGTGCAGGAGGCCTTGTTGGAGAAGCGGCGGCAGTTGTTGCTGCAACAGCTGTGACGTTGCGCCGAACTCTTCGTCTTCTTCTTCTTATTCTTCTTTTTCTTTTCATGCTACATGCCTTTGACGATACTCTGCATCTTGCATTTTCTTCAGTATTTTTTTTTCTTCGCTCTTCATGGAAAAAAACTGTACACTAGGTACCTATGTCCGCACATGGCGCGGATCAGACTGGCTTTACGGATACTTACGGAGTACTGAGGCTGAAGAAACACAGTTGGCGGCGATCATCTGCGATTGCTTCCCAACCAACCACCCACCATGGGAAGGGAGACTAAAATCTGAGGTGCTCAATATGACATTACAGCCGCCTGTTACAGCCGTGTCAATGTCAGTGTCAGGTCAAACAGGCACACACACACACACACACACACACACAGAGGAACAGGGAAGGGCGGGTTTCTTTTTTTTGGATATAGGAAAAAAAAAGGGAGCGATGCCTCCCTCGACGCTTTGGCCGCTGCGGTGAGTTCATGCACGAGTCTTGTCGACGCAGAATGACGGTTAATAAGGTCGAAAAGACCCTTGACATTTTTTACCTTATTTGCCTAGTAACAGGTACCCCAGGTACGTCCGTAGCACTACTTCTATTTACGTGCCTCGACGCCGAACGGAGATGACTCTAATGCAAGCTAATGCAGGAACAGGCTTAAGTTGCAGACGCCAGAAAGATGAAAAAGATGAGAATCTCCGGAGAAATAGGTAAGCTGCAAGTAAAATAAAGGGGGGGGTGTGGTGTGGCCCGTGTGGGTGTGGTGTGGGTGTGGTGTGGAGGTGAAGCTTGATCGGCGCCCCTGTTGGCCAATTAGACGGTGCGGGTAAGCCCACCCACCCTCTTTTCCTTCGGGCCGTCGACTTTTGTGGGTTCGTGAGGTACGACGGGTTCGGCGGGCGGTTTGCCGGGATGCGAGGTACTCCTTCAATGCCGCCCGGTATCCCAGACCAGGACCTGTCAGCATCTGACCTGCCCGCTCTCGCTCACCCTCTGAGATAGCGGGCCCGCTGTGGGCACCTGGAGGTACCTATCTCCTCTTCTTCTTCTTCTTCCTCCTCCTCCTCTTCCTCCTCTTCCTCTTCCTCCCTTCTCACTCAACTCTCACTCACTCTCTCACACTCACTCTCTCTCTTCTTCACTTCTCCCTCCTCTCATAATCTCTACCTAATTTTCTCCTCCCCTTTCCCGAGGTCAAAGGACCCCTCCTCAAGCTTCAATCCCACCACGATAGCTTCGTCGAATTCTCTCATGGTCCAAGCCGCTTGCGTTCCTCCCCCGTTAGCCTTGTGTCTCCTCGACGACGCCAGGCACGAGGCTTAATCAACCAGCAACTGCTCACCTCTGGAATGACGACGGCTTTCTAGACTCGAGCAACAGCTTCTCGTCTGCTGCGACATGCGATAATAGGCTCTCGTTGCTCTTCTCGACCTCCCTCTCACCGACCTTGGGCTTATCTGTCTTTCATCTCTATTTTGTTTCTTCCTCAAGTCACTCCCTTTTTTCTTTCTGCTTGTCAAAGATACACTCTCTCTTTTGCTTCCCTCACCCGAGTCTGTCATTGAATTGTCTGCCTGATAGCCCCAGCATTCGGGGCCCCAAAAACGCCTCAACAGCCATCATCCATCGCATTCGCCATGGTCTCCTTCTTCGGCATCAAGCTCAAGGAGGGCAGGAAATCACAGTACGCCTCTCAGCAACCATGGCGATTGTCTCCCTACTAACCTCGCACAGAAAGCCGCAGACGCAATCGAAGCCGCAGCCTGTGCCCCCCAAGACGGAGAAGGCTGTCCCGTTTCAGAGCCAGCAGCCTGCCTTCAACTTCTCCCGCCCGCAAAACCAGGCCGCCCGATCCGTCACCTCTCATTCCCGAAAGGTCGCCCCCGACTCCCCGTCTTGGCGCGCCGTCTTCGGAGATGCCGGCGCCAGCTCCTCGGCCGCCGACTTGCCGCTCCCGGTTATGGGCAACTTGCGCCGCAACGCTTCCGACCTGAACCTCTACGCCAGCCGCGCGGCTCAGCCAGGCGTCGCCGGCCTGCCCATGCCCTCCCTCAGCGGCCTGCGTCCCGGCACCCCTACCCGACCTTCATCCAGGAAAGCCGACTGGGTGAATCCCCTCGACGTCCACTTCTGCAGGGATCAATCCCCTTCCCCGCTGCGCCAAAACAAGCTGCACAAGAACGGCGACGGCCAGTTCAGCTTTCGCCAGGATACATGTCCCTCGCCCCCCCACTCAGATCGCAATGCGGACCGACCCTTTGTTCCCTATCACCCCTCGGTGGGCCGCGTCTCGCAGGAGAACCACATCGATAAGGGCCGATGCAACGGCCAAAGCGCTCTGCGCAACGTCGAAGCGCCCAGCGCCACCCTCCTTCCTAGCCCGGCCCCTTCGTCGCCGGTGATCAGCGACTCCGGCGAGCAGACGACGCAGGCAACGCTGCAAAAGAAGGGCTTCGTCGGCAACTTTTCCGATTTCGACTTTGGCGACTGCGTCTTGAAGTCTCCCGTCTGCGCAGTAGGCGGCAGCGGCACGGATCGGCCCGACACCGCATGCTCGGACGCGGCGCCCGACACTGCCGTCCTGCCGCAGGGCTTCTCCGCCCGGATCGACTCGATGGCGCACTCCAAGAGGGCGCGGCCCCCTCGTCCTCTCGACGCCGCCCAAGCTAGGGCGACGGCAGAGAGCCCCAGCAGGCCGACAGACCACACTCGGCGGCCCGTCGAGCACCCGCCCTCGAGCCCCTTCTCGCTGCAGCCGATGGAGGGTGACTTCCCCGTGTCCGGGGGGCTCCCGCGCGGTCGGAGACCTGGGCAACCGTCGCCTCCGCTGACGTCGGGTCCCGACGTCGAGGTCAGCAAAGGCGAAAAGCCCAGCGGGCCGTGGCCCACGTTCAACCGCGGCGACGTCCGCCGATCTGCCGTGCCGCCCCCCTTGTCGACGTCTTCGAGCCGGTCCGCTTCCGGATCCGGTTCGTCGTCGGTCGGCTCGGCTTCGACCCAGCGCATGGACAGCCCGACCCTATCCTCTCTGGCCACGTCTTTTACCAACTCGAGCGAGGACCTGGTTAAGTCGTTTGAGATGGCGCTCGAGGAGTCGCTGGGTGGCTGTCTGTTTACGTCTTCGTCGGGCATTATCGGTGCCGGACTTGTAGAACCGGCGCGGCGGACCGGCTACATCTGACGGCCGATGGGTCGAAATCTGGGATCCCGTCATCATGAGACGCCCTTTTGCCTGCGTCTTCCATACCAACATTTTCTTCTTTTTCTTTCCTCTTTTTTTTTTCCTTTCACGTCTGTGTTTCCTGTGATAATCGGCGCATGTTTTTCTACTGCAGATATCGGCGGCCCGCGCATGTCTTGCTTCGGTCGAGGTGGCTACTGGACGGACGTTTGATGCTATACCCATTTTCGTGTTATACTATTTCTATTTCTTTTGTTGTTTTTGAGCGATCAGTGACGCGTGGGCCTGCGAAGGCATGTGATGGGAAAGTAGGATTAAGGGATAATGATGTGGATTATCTCTAGGTAGACTGGTAGAGTAGGTAGGTAGGTAGAGAGGAGGATGAAGGGGTGGCTGTGAGTGGTAGTTGAAGTCTCGAAGACGTTGCAGCTGATGCAGATGCAGATGGCACAGGTAGTTCATCGAGTGTTTTAGCCTTTTAAGCTGCTAGCTGCATGCCTGCTTTGCTACCTTCGTCCTTGCAGGCTTGCATGAGCGACATGACGATCCCCGAGATCTTGACATGGACTTTATTTTCCCGGCAAAAGCAAGTCGGTTTTGCCCTTTTACTTTTTTTTAGGATTCGGTCTTTTGGCTGCTTTCTTCTTCGTTTCGTGAGATGAGTCGTATAGTATATTCTACGTAACCTACGTGGCTACTATGTACTCTGTAAAAGTGAAGCGATGATCTATCATAGGAGAAGAGTATGTTTCCGGAAAGGAGGTGACTCTGACTCTGATGGCTTTATACCTACAGGCTACACGTGTAAGATGGGAGAAGCTTCAGATGAATTTTTTTTACAAGATTTACTCACCTACCCTGAACCAACATCTGTCTCGCATTCCACTATTTCTACAAGGTGCATTTATGGGACGAAACAGGGGAAAAAGGTGCTTTGGTGAAGAAACAATACAGATGAGGAGAATGTCAAGACGTGCTTTTCAATCTTATTTTGAATCCGAGACGCCGTGCTAGATGGATAAGAGGGAGATGTACATACATGAAAACATGTATACGTGTGCGGAAGATGGGGCGGTCGACGACAGTTCCAAGCCTGAAGCGAGGAGCATCATACCGAGAAGGCTCGTGAAACACGACGAAGAAAAGGACGAGAAGAAGAAAAAAGACCATCGAGAAGAAAGGGGGGAAAATAAGGGAGAAAGAAAAAATCACCTCAACAGAAACCGTCGAAGCGTCCCCCCCACATTCTCAAGATCAAGCAAAAACGTATCGTGACCAAACAGGCTCTGCTCCTCCGACAGCTCGACATGCTCGACGCCGCCGCTCCCCGCGAGGCGGAGCGCGTCCGCCACCTCCCGCTGCTGCCACGCCGGGAAGAGGATGTCGCTGGCGACGCCCATGACGAGCGTCGGCGTGTCGCGGAGCGGGGATAGGCCCCGGACGAGGTCGACGGGAGGGCGGGACGTGTCGCCGCTCGCCGGTTGGGGCTGTTCCTCGTACGGCGTCGAGGGCAAGGTGAGGCCGCAGGATGGGGATGACGTGTCGCACGGTCGGCAGCCGGCTTTCCCCGAGTTGGTGTCGGCTTCTTCTTGTTGTTGTCGTTGGCGACGACGGTTGGCGGCCGCTAGCTGGTTTTCGCGGCCCAGGTCAAAGAGGTCCATGGCTTTGGAGACGTAGAGAAGGCTGTTGGCATCGTATTCCAGACACCACTTCTCGCCCGCGTGGTCAAGATAGGTCTCGACCAGAAAGTCCGGACAGAGGGCCGGCGGCTGTCGCGGATCGGCTCGACGCCGGCCGAAGCGCTGCTCCCACTCCGGGCCGGAGCGGTACGTGACGGTGGCGATCTCGCGGGCGAGCTTCATGCCGGCATGCGGAGGCACGGCGTCGTAGTAGAAGCCCCGGTTCCAGTTGGGGTCCATCATCAACACTTGGCGCTGGGCGTGGCGCATGGCGATGCTGTACGGATGGCTGCGCGCGCATCCGCTGATGGAGGCTACACGGCCAACGCGGTGCGGAAATTGTACGCCAGCCGCCAGAGCCTGCATGCCGCCCATGCTCGATCCGACGCTGGCGTACAGCTTCCGGATGCCGAGCTCGTCCAGCAGTCGGAACTGGGCCCGCACCATGTCCTCGATGGTGAGGATGGGGAAGCTGGTGGCATAGCGCTGTCCGTTGCCCGGGTCGACGCTGCTCGGGCCGGTAGAGCCGTAGCAGCCGCCGAGGACGTTCGTGCAGATGACGAAGAAGCGATCCGTGTCGAGGGGCGCGCCGGGACCGATGAAGCGCTCCCACCAGCCGGGTTGGCCGTTGACCGCCGTCGATCGAGCGTGCGACGAGGCGGATAGGCCGGTATGTAACAATATCGCATTGGACTTGTCGTCCGACAGTCGGCCCCAGGTCTCGTAAGCGATGTCGAACTCGGGCAGGACGCCTCCCCAGTCGAGGCGCAGCGGAGCCTTGCTGCGGAACAATTGGGTGGCGCCGGATGTGTAGGACGGTTCGGGCCCGACGTGCGGCGTCGGCGGAGAAGTCTGTCTGCCGGCGGCCCGCAGACGAGCTGAGCGCGATTCGACCGCGTCGAGGCAGGGGAAGGCCAGTGCCGGGTTGGAGGACGCGGCGCCGGCGGAGGAGTGGAGGGGGCGGGAAGGTCGGGGGGAAGAGGTGGCGCTCGCGGATTTGCGTGGAGAGGAGGATTTCGACGAAGAAGAAGACGAGGAGGATGATGATGATGAGGATGAGACAGACGAAGCGCGACTCGATGAGGTGGAAAAGGTTTTGCGGTTGGAGGAGGAGGTAGGAGGAGATGAGTAGGAAGAGGAGCTGGTCGCTAACAAAGACGCAGCGCGCCTCACCGGCAGCAGTCTCGACGACGGCAGAAACATCGCAGCGACAACGAAGATGAGTTTAAGCAAGTCGACGCTGCCACCATCATGGGAAGCCGCCGAGCGAATATATCAACGACGAGATGAACGACCCCGACAAAAGTCTTCCGTTACTTACTTCGTCATTCGCTCTCTCTCTTTCTCATCAGCTTCCGCTGTCGGGAGAGCTGAGTCAGCGGGCACATCATCTCACGTGCTGATGGCATCATCATCGTCAATTGACATCATTCCATCGCTTTCAGAGAAGTTCAGGCACCAACGGGCGGAGCTGGACTGCCGGAAGCTTCATCTGCTATACCAAAAAGGGCTTGGGCTAGGTTGACCACGTGTGAGTGAAGATGAGTAATCTGCAGCTTTCACGGACAGCCGTCGCAGAAATTTTAAGGCAGGTACGAAGACGCCATCGTTCCACGACTTGTCGTCTTGGTCACGTGGCTTCACCCTGTTCTTCTGGGCTTAGCAGCTACTAGAGGTGCCGACGTGGGAGCGACATCATGTCTCGACACCCGATTTTTAAAGAGACCGAGCAGTTGAATTGCGCTGAACAGTGGACGATGTCGGCTCTACAGCCTCTCCAACCCCTGAAGGCGCTTGAGCACTGTCCGTCGCGGCCCGGTGACTGCTGCTGCTGGATCCTGGCCGAGACCTGCTTCCTTCCGCATTTTCCTCCAGCAAGCTCTGCTGAAGCCGGCTCTCTTGATGCTGTGAGGATCCATCGCTTCTTCCAGCCGGATCTAGCTGTGCGAGAGAATTGACGTTGTTCCCTTGATCTTCTTTACCTACTCGCTTGTCGCCGTCACAAGCTGATGTGTAGAAGGTAGACAAGTCGGCAAGAACTTGATCTCCTTCAGTCGTAGGAATGGCTTCAGTACAATCCATCCAGCCCCCAGATCCGATACCCTGGTAGGCGGCCCCCTGCAACTGAAGCGTCTGACTGGTCTGCCACTCCAGAAAGGTAAACTGCTTAGGATTTCGCCAGCGCCGCGTATAGTAGAGGACAGGTTCCAGTGCGTACGACACGATGATTATGATGACTCCAGTGATGTAAGTGAGGCAGAGACCGAACATGCTAAAGGAGGTGAAGTTGGTGCTTAATATCTTCTTAATACCAAGTTAGTACTTTACTCACTGCTCCCTCTTTCGAGAAAGGGAGATAGAGTACGCGTACCTGGTTACGACACACGTACGGCTCGTTGAGACGCCTAATGTACTTTTCCATGGCTGGGTCAGTAGGGCCCGAGGCCGTGTGGACGAAGCTGGCTTGCGTGGCTGCCAAAGCAGTAGACCAGAGGTGGATTATATCAAGTTGCCACTGGTTATCGGGCAGGGCGCCAATCAAGCCATTGCTAAAGGCTTGCTGCGATAGTAAAGAGTTGCCTCGGAGGTTCTTGATCTGTTCGTGAAAGGTTATAAGCCCGCGACCTAGGGCACTATAGAACAGCTCGAAGGGGTCGATACGTATGGTGTCCGTGAGATTCTTGGTCCTCAGCACCGAGGAATTCAGGTGGCGCTTGGCGCTGGCCCCGGCATCAGCGGCACTGCCTAAGACGCCGCAGTGGTTGAAGGTATTGCAGAATTGGTATTGTTCGAAGCATGCTAGCGGAGAGGCTGCCTCTTCCATTTGGTACACTGGAAATGTGTCATTCCCGCCGCCGTCGGACAGTGCCGTTCCAGTTGTCCCGCCCAAGGTGACACGATACCAAGGATCGCGTGTCGGCTGTAAGAAGAAAGCCCCGTTCCCGGAGAGGAACAGTATGGACACGTCTCCATCGGGCCTGAAGATTTCGGGGATAGGATGGAAGTCGGAAGTTTGATAGATTTGACCGTTGTCGGTTCGGGAGACCACATGGCTATGGGAGGAGGAGGAGGAGGAGGAGGAATTCAAGTTAGCAGGCTGCTTCAATATTTGCTCCTGACTTCTAAGGAACTAGGTATGCACATGTTCAAGAGAAAGGACAGGGGTTGCTTTACCCAGCAGATAGATACACATGTTCTTAATACCCTTCTGTAGCAAAGATGTCACTTACTTGAGACTGAACCCGGGATAGCTGCTCGCGTGCGTCGTCTCCTGGCTGAGCCTATCGTATTGCTCATCTAGCGTTCTCGCCTGACAAGTATAGTCTCCGCCGCTCCAGAGCGGCCCGTAGTAATATTGAGTATAGTTCCGGGACGGCGTACTGACATTTCTACAGTACCCGGCAGTTTCCAAGGGGGCGCACTGCAGGACAAACCTGGAGAGAATACGATTTTCAGGGGGGTAGTTGATTCCTAGATGCTCATGACTGTCGATATAGCCGGAATCGAGCTCGAGGTTCGACGTGTTGCTTCGACAAATTTCACTATCGAACGGACACGGAGCCTGGGCGTTGATTTTCATCGGTAGGCTTCTCTTCACGAACGTTGCGCAATCCAAGATCCCCGTGCTCTGGCCGGCGTAGCATTGCTGAGCATAGTTGGCGGCATCGGCATTCAACCGCACACGATAAGGCATGGCCACGGCGTGGAATTCCGTCGCATTATCGCTGTCTCGAAGCAAGCCGCAACGGGACCCGTCAAGCAAGGCGGCGTTCCCGACCGCCGACGAAATCTGCGACGAGTAGCCGCCGGCGACGGCGAAGAGGACGATGGTAAGGAGAGCGCAAAGGATGACGGGCAACGTCCGCGGGAGACTTTGCCGGGCGCCGCGACGACGCCACGCCCAGTAGAGCTGGGAGAAGGCCCAGAGGCTTGACGGGGCCGTGACGGAGTTGCGGAGCAGTGCTTGTCGCTGGTGATGCAGGGCGTCGCGAGGCTCGGGGGTAGAGTAGATCCTCTGGATAAGAAGGACTAGGATTCGCCAGAAACAAGAGGCGACGAGGCCGATGAAGAAGGCGGTAAAGGCGATGAGTAGGGAGCCCTGTGCCCGCTTGAGCGTGAGCGTTACGCCCATGATGGGCCCTCGAGACCAGTCTGTCCATACGCCGAGATAGATTTGTCGCTGGACCTTGGCTTCCGTGAACCCCGGGAGCGAGGCGCTCATGGTATTTGATTATAGCGACGACGGCGAGGGAGAGAAGATAGGCATTTTATGAGAAGGGGATGGCGGAAGAAAAAGAGAGTGAGTGAGAAGATCTGGAGAGTAGTATATTAGAGACCTGCTTCCAAGGCTCCGACTTGGTACCAATGCATGTTGGCATCCCTCCCCCAAGGGCCTGTTTCCGAACTTTGGCCGCCGATCATTGTCTGCGTCTAGTAAGTAAAGGTTGCCATTCGGGGGCTGAAGTATGGGGACATTCTCATCCCGGGTCCTTATTCGGTGAGCAAGGAGATAATCAACTAACAGTCAAGCAGCGATGGTGACGCCGATATGAGATAAATTTTATGGTATACATACATGCACATATACCGCTTCAGAAGCGTTCATCATTATCTTTGTCTCTGCAAGTTCTCGATAACTGCCTCCGTTTCGCTTTTGCCCATAACAGAGCGATCAACGGTCCTTGTAAGTCAACACCTAGTCTGGCCCGTCTATTATCGTCGGCCCGACAATTGTCAGCCGTCAGCCTAAGGAACTGGGGGCCGGGGGCTTGATATCGAAGCTAGTGGACAAAACAGCGTAGACCCTTGCAGAACTACCTAGTTGTTGAAGTGGAGGTGGACAGGATCGCGTTTATGACGTGCTCTGCTCTGGTATAGCGATTAGGAATACGGATACTTGAAGGCCGATTTTTAAGGGGATCATAAATTCGGACCCCTGACGCTTCTCAATATCCTCGTCCCGGCCCTTGGCCCTCTCGGGGTTCTGCATGTATACATAAGCCACGATATGCAGAACTCTTCTGAGTGGCCAGTCGCATCTTTCGATTATCCACTTGAACAAAGACTCAATCCCGCTGGAGATCAGCGGCCATCGATCGTCCGGCATCGTGCAGTGATCGCCGGATCCATGTCTAGTCAGGTTGCAGGCATCTTCAGAGATGGGTCTCGACTGATCTACCTGTATCTTGCCGTGTACTGGGATTCTGACACGTTATACTGAAAAGTAGCCGTAGTGGGAGTCTAAAGGCACTACGGATAATAGACGAATGAGTCGAGCTTCAGCAGCTTATGCCCTTTCATTGCCTCGTAAATATGTACTACGTACAAGTAACAACGTTTACATTACTCGAGACCCTTTCCATAGACTGGTATGTGTATAATAACCGACACAAGGCAACCAGCACCCTTCCTTCTCATACTACGTCGTCTACACTCTGTGTCCTCCGAGCCACGTCGCCTAACGTTCAACTTTATCTTGCGGAATCAAGAGGAAGAATTAACCAAGAACGAAAAGAAAATGATAAAACCGACTGCTGCCATGGCTGTCCTGGCCAGTATGATTACGCTGGCCGCCGCCGGCTCTCCAAACGACAGCGACGTCCTATATCTGACGGACTGGCTCTGCGAACACGACACCTCGGTGGAAAGTTTCCAAAACTACAGGAGTCTGCCGCAAGAGAAACAGAATCCCGACTTCGCCTTCGAAGCAACGAGCTGTTTCATCCCGGAAGACGTCCAGGACTCTTTCAGGAAGACCATCGTGCCGGCATGCGAACGTCAGGAAGCCTGCCTTCAAAACTATGAGAAGCAAGGCCGGGTCCACAAAACTACTGAATCTAGACTCAAAAAATTATTCCGAGAGAATACCAAGTCCGCCTGTACCGGCTTTTGGACCTCGCTCGCCTTTCTCTGGCCTACGTACCGCGAATACTGTAAGCCGAGCGGATGGTGGAAATCGAAATTTCGACCAGACGTTTCGATATTCTACCGAGGCTTCTGGCCATTGTACAGGCAAGATGATGATGGCAATGATGAAGCGGAGCGCTTTAGGAGGGAAGTCTTCAACTTCACCCGGCAACCGGACATATACCAGCCATCTTACGAGACATATGCCATTGAGGTAACTCTTTCTCTCTCTCTCCCTCTCCTATATGCTTTCCCCCTCCTTCTTCTCTTTTTTCCTTTTTCGAATAGACAGCGGGCTAATACAAAACGAATGAGCTTATTAGTATCGACCCTTTGTTAGACTGTGCGGGTTTCGATGTCTTGAAATGCCAGCCGCCCCGGGATACTGCTTCGAACCACCTTGGAGGTTCCTTTTGGACGAATTTGAGCTCAAAATAAGCATGGGACCATACTCTACCGGCATGGCTTGCGACTTTCACAAGACGGCCGGCTGCAAAGGTGGGAGCGATGCGTTTCGCTTTGAAGGGAACGGCCTCCCTACGACCGACAGGCATGCCGTGAGCTCCTACAACTGTTCTACTCGTGAGCCGACACCGTATTACGATGAGGATTTGACACCATATAAGCTCCCGCAAAGGCCACCTGAAGGGCAAGATAAGCTTGAAAGGGAATCGGGAGGCGTTCTACCGGAAACGAAGGAAGCGGACTGGATACCACGCATCTAAGAGATTGAATTCGGTAGGCAAATAACAAAAATCCACAGCTCGGTATATTTTACAGCTAAAAAGCTCATCTCAGTAGACTAGACAGCAGGTAGTCAGGGATCCTTGCCATGCGTAACCTCGTATTAGCGATCCGGATAGACTGGTAGTTCCCAGGCTGGCGGGTCTTCGAGCCTAGATAGATGTTTTCCCACCTAGGCAGACTGATCGGCAGGAAGATCAGCGGCATGAATGACACGCGCAATGTACCGAGGCGGAATCATGAGGCACACCGGGTTCCGGCACTCAAAAGATCTGGTAGAAAGATGCCTCTGCAGCCTGCACACAGATGTGGACCGGGATCTGTCACAACTCACAACTCACAAGACAATACTATACTTGAGATTCATTACGGAGTAGAAAGGTGAAAGATCGAGTTTGTTTACCTAGTAGTAATAAGACAACCCGACCCCTGATGGCTGGGCGCGAAAGAAGAAAGATGAAAGAAAAAAAACCAGGTTAAAATAAGCTCAAATTAAAGTTTAAGCATAAATAGTGTGCATCATCTGAAAAATTGATCTCTTATTAAATCAAATAGTGAAATACTCCTTCATCTATACCTACGGACAGGTCATTCTGTATCCGTATTGCTGTTGCGATTAAGCAAAGAGAGTTGCCATTAATTAATGAGAGAGAGAGAGTCGTTCGCGTTTAACACACACACACACACACGGGCATGGCTGGGGGATGAGCATTTCCAAGCCTAGGAGCTTTTCCCCATCCTTCTTCTCCTCCACCAGGTCTGTCCCCTTGTCCAGTCTCCCAATTACGTTTATTCACTATCACCCTTGTCCCAGCAAAGAAAGAATGGAGCATGTATGCATTTCCATATTCAATGACTTCTAGTGGTTGCAATACGATGCGGCTCCTACTAACGGAAAGAAGGAAAAAATAGATAAATCTGGATAGAAAAACAAAAACAAACATTCTCTCCGATCTCTTTCCTCTTGAATGCTTCTTCTTCAACCCCAGCATCACCTTCTCTTATCGACCCCTTGGTTCAGCAGCCTCAACTGCCCCAGGAATCACGAACCATGATCAAACCGGTAACAGTTATAGCGACCATCCTGGCCAGCTTCACCATCGCACAGGCCGCCATCCCGAAAGAAATCATCAACAATAATGCTCAGCGACTGACGGATCGGATCTGTACGGGACCAATAGACAACTGGATAGATTATGCCAGGTCGAAAGAGCAAAGATCTTCGTTCGAGTTCGACTTGGAAACAAAAGGCTGTCAGGTCAAAGACTTGGCAGAGTCGTTCACCAAGGTCTTCGAGCCCGCGTGCCGACGTCTGGAAACATGCGCCCGAAACTACAAGAAGCAGAACCGGCTCACCGTAAGCGTTCACTCGAGGCTACACGCTCAGTTCCAAGACGACCATACTACCAGTGTAACATCTGGTACAAGAAGGTCCAGATGTGGTTCTGGCCCACGTACCGCCGGCTTTGTAACCAGGGAACTACTGCGTCGTCCGCGCCCGTCCGTCCAGACGACATCGAGCTCGAGCTCTTCTGGAAGCTTTACGACCGTTACTTGCCGCGTCTTCGTTACGACCAAAAAGTTGCAGGTGAAGTCGGGCGGTTTCTAGAGAATCATTTCAATTACTTCTTCCTCGAGGGCGGACGGTCTGCAGAGTGGAAACAAACTGTCCACAGGGAGGAGAAACAGAGCGTAAGGGAACCCTTCTCTTTTCTTATTTCCCTTGCATGAACGTTCTTCGCTGATTCCAAAGGGATGATGACTCTAGGAACGACCTCACGCCAGGCTCTGTCTCAAAGAGTCTCCCGACGGCGGACGATGTCTCATACTGCCCGCCCCTCACGCCTACTGCATATCGGTGCCGAAAAGGCTCCCTGGTCAGCAGTCATCCAACGAAGCGTTCGCTGACCGGTCGCTATCGTTCATTGCAGAGGCCGCTCACAATGACATGGTCTGCAAGCTATACCGCGACGATCGCTGTGAAGATACCAGAGCCGAAACGCTACACGACAACTTTACTCCCTCCCGCTATCGTGAGATCAGGTCCTTTAGCTGTGAGGAAAGAAGGCTTCAGACCAAGCCTCCGAAATGGACTTAGGACATGGATCGGGAAGATGTTGTCTGTAGCGAAGAGGAGAGACATGCAGGTGGGAACGGGGTCACTTGGGCCCGTCGTTCTCATAGAGACTAGTAGTTTATTGCATGATGGTATAGAATATGTCCCCATACATAGCCAAGCCATCTCTCAAAACATCACAACCAAGTCTTAAACAACCTCACATAAAGCATCTTCACAAGCTGCACCTCCACGCAATAAAGCAACAACTCCGCCACCAGGAAGCCCACGTACGTCGGCTCCGGCCTCCCCATGCCGAGCCCGTCCCGGATAGGCGGTATCCAGGGGATGGCGAATCCAATGGCCATGATGGCCGCCGTCGAAAGAGCTAGCGGCTTCGTCGACCGGCTCTGGATGAAGGGCACCTTGGCCGTTCGGAGGAGATGTACGATGAGCGTTTGCGTGAGGAGTCTTTCATCTCGCTCTGTCAGTCACCTAAAGAAGCTGGAGTTGAGGAAAAGAAAAACTCACCCCTGAAGGAACCAGTGTGCTTGAAAGGTCTTCACCCTAACATCGTCTGCCTGCCGAATGCCATAGAAGAACCAACCGATGACGTAGGTGAGGATATCAATAACCGAGCTCGTCGGTCCCAACACGACGACGAAACGCAACAGGTCCCACGTGTTCCATCGTTTCGGCGTAAGGACGTAGTCGTCGTCCACCCGGTCCCAGGGGATGGCGATCTGGCTGATGTCGTATAGCAGGTTCTGCGCCAGAAGCTGAAGACCCAGCATCTATTGCGGAAAAGTTGTATGTCAGTTTAAAGCTGGTTCACACTAGAAGTTAGCTGAGAACGGAGCGCGTTTCTCATACCGGCTGGAATGGGAGCCAGGCGCTGGCGGCCAAGACGCTGAAGACGTTGCCAAAGTTGGATGATGCCACCATCTTCACCCGATAACATCATCAGCAAGCCATCATATTTACCACCACTGAGAAAAGGAGGCACCCTCACCTTGATATACTTGATCGTGTTCCCATGCGTAACCCGTCCGGTCTTGACGCTGGCCACGATAATACCCAGTCCCTTCTCCGTGAGAATCAAATCGGCACATTCCTTAGCCACGTTGGCCCCCGAATCAACCGAGATACCGACGTCAGCCCTCCTCAAAGCCATGCAGTCGTTGATACCATCGCCCAGCATGCCCACGCAGTTCCCCCCCTCGCGAAGACTGCCCACCACCAACGCCTTCTGCTGAGGCGTCAGCTTGGCGAAGACGCTGCATCCCCTGACGACGGCGTCGAAGTCGGGCGTGCCCTCGAGCGGCGCCAGCTCCGGGCCCGTCGTAGCCTGCACGTCGTCCTCGGTAGGGTCGTCCTGTCCAAGCAGTCCCAGCGCCTGGCAGACGTTGAGGGCAACGGGGAGGCTGTCGCCCGTCAGGACCTTGACCTGCACGCCCAGAGTCTTCAGATTCGCAATCGACTCGGCCGCGTCCTCCTTGGGCGGGTCGATGAAGGTGAGCATGCCCTCGAGCGTCATCCGCGACTCTAGCCTGCCGAGCCCATCTTCATCCTCCAAGTCGACATCGTTGAGTTGCTTCTCCGCCACCAGAAGGACACGATAGCCCTGCCTGTTGAGGGCATCGGCCTGCCGCGCGAGGTCTCGCTTGATATCCGCGTCAAACACGACCGATGACCCGCCCTGTCGAACAGACGAGCAGAGAGAGAGCACCTCGTCGTAAGCGCCCTTGCAGATGAGCAATTTCTGACCCGTCGCGCCGCGGACGATGCACGATGATCGTCGCCGTTCAAAGGTAAAGGGGATGGCCGCCAACTTTTCGTACGCGGCGATGCTGACGGTAGAGCTGTCCCGACGTCGGTACTGAAGGATGGCCTGATCGATGTTGTTGCCGTTGGAGCCCTGAACGTGGGCGTCTACCGTCGCCAGCTTGAGCACCGCTACGTTCTCCGAGCCGGAGGAGTCGAGAAACTGGCAGAGCGTGATTTCGTCCTTGGTCAAGGTGCCCGTCTAAGCAAAAAGACTCGCTTCACGTTAGCTGCTGAGACGGGCAGTGGTAACGGAGAGGGCTCTGTTGACCTTGTCACTGCATAGCACCGTCATAGCCCCCAGGTTCTGAACCGAGTCGAGCCGCTTGACGATGGCCTTCATCTTGGAGAGCAGATAGGCGCCGCGTGCGAGGTTGGCGTTGACAATAGCCGGCAACATCTCCGGTACGAGGCCAACAGCGACGCTGACGCTGAAGAGGGCCGCCGCGTTCCAGTCGCCAGTCATCCTGCCAGAGATGACGAGGACCTGATATAAGATCAGAAACTGAAGCTCTCTCCTCGGAAGAGACGCAGACGACTCACGATGGGAACCATGACACACATGAAGCCGATCAACATGTAGCTCACATGGCGGATGCCTCTTTGGAAGGCGTTGGGCGCTCGTTTCTTCGTAAGTTCATTGGCCATGTTAGCCACGAGAACGTCTATATGTCTAGTTAGCCGCAGAACACGCGTAAGAACCAGCAGCTTCATCGAAGACTAACCGCCTCCAGTTAGCAGGACGAGGGCGAGGCCATTGCCGGAGACGACGCTGGTGCCCATAAAGGCAATGTTGGGCAGGTCGAACAGAGTAGCCTCCTTGTCACCACTGGGACTGGACACCTTGGGCACAGGTTCGCTCTCCCCGGTCCAACTCGACTGACTGATACGCAGAAAGGACGCCTCGAGAATCAAACAATCGGCAGGGACGACACAGCCCGGAGAAAGGCGGACGACATCGCCGGGTACGAGGTCCATTGCCGCGACGGTGGACTCATCCCGCTTCGGAGATCCCTTTGGGTCGGAGCCGGGGCTCTGAAGCGGGCGGTTGACCTTGAGCTTGTTCGTGATGGAGGACTGGAGGCGGAAGACGGCCATGCTGCTACGATACTCTTGCCAGAACCGGACGAAGATGGAGATTGTGACCATGACGAGCAGGACGATGATGCTAGCCTGTAAGTCCTCGTCAGTCAGGTGCGCTGCTCAGCAATTTCGTAGGTGATTTACCCATTTCCGATCAGGGACAGCGGCGTTGATGATGGCCAAGAAGATGAGCAGAACATTGAACGGGTTCGGAATCGCACGAAGCAGAGTCTTGATCCACGACGGCGGCTTCTGCGTAGGCAAAACATTAGCACCCTTGATGCTTCGACGGGAAGCGGCCTCGGTCTCGGTCAGGCCATCGACGTCCGTCCGCAGGTGGTCGAGGGTGAAGTCCGTCGGGGCCGAGGCAAAGGCAGAAAGGACAGCCTCGGGCGAGTCGTCGCAGGCCGACGGCGGCGGAAGTGCCCACGAAGCGGAGGCGGGCCATGCCCTGGAGGGGGAGCGTGAAGCCCAGCGGGCCGGGAGGAGGCGAGCCAGGAAGGACATGACGAGTCAAAGATGTTGTTTGTATGTGTGTATGAATGTATGGGCGGAGTGAACCTCGCAACAAGGACAATAGAAAAAATCTATGGCGGACGGAAGCGAGAAGGCTGCAGTGTAGCGAAGACACTGGCGGCCTCCAGGGCAGAAGCTTGCCTCGCAGCGATGGACTCCAGATTTGCGTCGGTGCTTGTAAGCCACTGGACTTATATCCGTTCCGCTGCTATGAGTTTGGGGGAGGGAAAAAGGGGGGATGGGCTCTTTGATGTAGTATGTATGTATGTAAGATGATGAGATAGGTAGATGGTAGGACGCAGAGGCGGGAGGGAAGAAGCGGTAGGTGATTTGATTGTGTGTGTGTGTGTGAGAGAAGAGAGAGAGAGAGAGAGAGAGGAGGGAGCCAGACGGAGGGCTACAGAAGAAGCACACAAAAAAAAAAGATAGAGAAAAAAGAAAATAAACATTAAAAAAACAAGGTTAGATAAAGACAAATTCAGCTGCAAGAGAAAAAGCCACATCAATAATAATAGCATCTACTCCATACATAAGGAGGAGGAGGAGGAGTAGGAGTAGGAGGAGGAGCCGCGGCATGGCGTCCCCGGCTGATAGACAAGAAAGAGGTGGACGGACGAAGAGGCGCATGCAACAAACAACCTTGGTCAGTGTGAGCGAGCCAACTCATCCCCCCCGCCCTCCCCTGTCTTTCAATAAGCCACAGAGAAGAAAAACGGACCAGATTGGTTGGAGAGGGGATGGAGATCTGAGCGGGTTTTTTGAGGAAGATTTTGGGCTGATGAGCAGCCGAGATGCGTGTCAGGGATGGTAGGAGTAGAAGATGTCTGCCATTATCCGTAGTTGTATGTGGACTAGCCGTAGAGAGTCTTCACCTGCTTCTCCAGAGTTAAGCATCTGCTAAAGACATAAGATATACATATGTAGTCGATCCCCTTTGAAGTTCATTAACGACGGCCGGTATGGTGCGTGTTGTACGGGTAGGTAGGTAGGAGCGGATAGTTGGTGACAGAGCAAAGCAGAGATAATAATGTGTGCTACCTACGGATACCTTAAAACCTCCTACTAGACAGGGATCATCATCAATCGAGGAAACCCTTTCCGCCTATCCCTGAGACCCCGACTGACCCATAGTGGCAGTGCTCGGCGAAGAGAGAGGAGGGATCCGCACGTGGCCCATTCGGCTTCCCGGGAAGCCCCCGTCGGTTCTCGGCCCGCATCGTCTCTTTCTGTTTCGACTTGTCGACGACGACCGATGGATGAACGGACAGATGGACGGACGGCATGAGATTAGTATTGAGGCCTCGGCCTACTTGGCGTCGTTGAGACGTGTTTATCCGCTGACATACATACGTACATATATTCCAGTGGCTTCTTCTGTGGCTGCAGGGCTATGGCAACATGTCCGATACGTTGCAGTATGTATGCCTCAGTACGGCTATGCTCTCTCGTGAGTCAAATCTCATACCTAGGACATGTTGTCTTGTCTCTCCCCCAGATCCACAACCAACCCATCCCGTCATGCATTCCCCCCTTTCAGAAGGGAGAAGCCGAGCCACGATGCCTTCCTTTTTTCTTCCTTCCTTCCTTCAGCTCGGAGGATTTTTCCTTTTATTTTCTCACTCTCCCCGCTATCCCTCCCCCCACGCGAGACCGGGGAGAGTGGCGGATAAGCCGCGTTAGAAACACGCGGCTCTCCACGGCTTGCCTTTGACGGCCAACCTATGCTGCCGTCCTTGCAGGTGGCGTTTTTTTTTCCTGTTCCCTTCGTTCTTTCTTTGGATGTTGCCACCGGCGGCTGTACATGTTGTTTCTCCTCTGTGGCGTTTTCCTTCCTCCCCTCCCCCAGAAAAAATAACCCCCTTTTCCTTCTATCGAAAGAGTCTAGTCCCACGGGGAAGCCGGCCAACGGTCCCGGTCTTGCGACGGTCCGTCGACGGGGCGGCCCTCAGGGGGGGAAAGCGATAAAGCTCAGCCTATGTTGTTGGAGTCTTGCGAGGAAGAAGGAACGCAGGGGCCCGTCTCCGGTTGAAATTGATGGCCGCTTGGCAGGACGACTCCGATGAAATAATCAGAGAGAACTCACATACTCCATAACGCAGGTAGGAAGTAAGCGAGTTATGGTAACAACGAGCTGTTTCCCATCAATACCGTTATCGGTCTTGCCTCTATCCATATACGACGCCCGAACATCTTGAACAGCTGATCTTTCTTTCTCCATCATTCAAGTCAGTCAGCTTCCGTCTCTTTGCCAAACCTTGAACCTCGCTTCATTACCTCGTATTGAAACGACGACCGTGAGCTGAGTGATTACCAGATAAGACACAAAGCCTCGTCGTGGTCAACGCAGAAACTAAGACTTATGCCTCTCCACGTCTTTCATGATATGACCCTCAGAACAGGAGCAACCATCAAAGCACAGAGACAAAGGACTTTTTGAGGTCTCTTGTTGAACCGTATCATCATGCATCGGAGGCTAAGAGCTGATGGCTAGCGTACTAGTTTCAAAGGATTCTACACCACACGAACAGAATTCAGTTATCCAATGCGCTACACAGCTCAGGCTACCTGTAAGCATGGATCTTTTGAGAATCTCTAAAGGTAGACTATCTAGAGCCATCAACCGTGAAGCAAGTCGTCTTCTGAGCAGTCGTTCCACCGACTACAGCAAGCGAGGCAGACGCCATGATACTAATAATATTCATCTATAGTTGAAACCGGAAACGTTGGCTGCTGCGCCACCTTGGCGGAATCGGGTCTCGGGTCCTTCCGTGGCAAGTGTATGTATGTCCACAGACGAGGCCAAAGGTCTGTACTCGTCGCATGACGAGAGGGTCGAAACAGCCTGATGCCCGACGCACAAAGACTTCAAACTGCCCAGTACACGTCGACGCGGATGGACTCAACCATATTGACCCACTGCGGGAACCTAGCCTTTCCCCAGATGGTGACGACATCGCCGAGTTTCAAGCTGCGCACAAAGGAGCCGTTTGCCGAGGCGCGTCCGCGGCCATTTCGGTGAAGCTCCTCGCCTGCGCTAGAGTTGGGCTCAATATCATCGAGCCAGGACCAAACAACGCGGTGGTTTTGCCATTGACCAAAAGCCGCCCTATTACGCTGAATGTTGAGCCGATCGTCGGGCAGTAGCGAATGGCTGTAGCTGTAGCGAGAGTTGTTGTCGGCATGGATAGCTGGATGGATGGGACGAAGGCCACAGACGGGAAGGGAAGGGGCCGTATCAGTGGAGGATTCGCGGCGGACGTCGTAGGTGCATTGTGCATCGCCTGGGCAACAAGGGTTAGCGAAGCTTTCGTCTAACCCAGGCACAGGAGACGTGCAGACTTGCGAGGCGTCGAAACGCTCAAGCCCAGCCTCGAACCAAGTCCAGGAGGTGGCATAGTTGTCAAAGTCGTGGGTGATACCGGTGTTGCCCCATCCTTGATCATGGCTTTTGATGGCGAAGACAATCTTACGACAAGGGTGAATGAGCCTCGGCGTCGGATGGTCGACTAGATCGGCGAAGGAGGCCGGGGGCCACTCCTCTTGAAGGGGCAGAGGCTGCGCTTCCGTAGTGTCGTAGGCCAGCTCCTCCGCCAGAGGACTGACCTTGGTGATACCAACAGGCGGACAGCGAATCTATTCCTCCACCGAGGAACGAGTCAGCCTTCCGGCCCGCCGACTGCAAAGAGACGACGGACAAGAAATTTATTCTCTTGAGCGTCGGTTCCAGAGATCCGCACGCTCTGCTCGAAAAATGAAGAAGAGTGCGCCCAGTATTCGGCCTGGTCGAAGATGAGGTCGATGATGTCCGGCGGTAGGCCCTTGGCGCGCATGAGGGTGGCGCGCATGAAGGCGATGTCGCCGGGCAGAGGCTCAAAGCCCCGGGGAGGGATCCACCTGGGGTTGGGGACGCCGTTAATTGACGGAGGCAAAATGAGTCTGGGAGACATGGCGATGCTGGATGTGCTTGTGCATGAGATGATGATTCTGGGTGCTGGGGAGGGAAGAGAGACGACGGGAAGGGGGAGAAAAGGAGAGGAGAGGAGGGATGAGGTCGGCCCTTGGCACTTGGCAGGTTTGCTCGCTGACGTCATCATTCGTTGTTTTCAGGAACCACGATTCAGGAATCACGAACACGCCGAGCCTCAAGAGAGGTAGGAGGTAGGTACCTAGGTAGTCTGTGGTTCTACGGCAAGCATTGTTGACGGCAAAGTAGAAGATGGAGAGGAATGTGCGCTCTTGCAGATTGAGAAGCACTCTGAAAGGTGGTAAGCACATATGCAAGCAGCTCTGGTCGTGAACTGTCCATCCATGCACCAGTTCATCGCCAAAGTAAGAACCCCAGCCAATGCAAGCTCTTGCCCTTGCAGCGGTCTCTTCTGACTAGAAGACTAGCTGCTGTGGCATACGTGTCTCGACATACAGACTACAGATTCTGGAGGCAATATCCTCCCCTACTTCTTAGACGGCGAGTGTAAACATTCGGGAAGTAGGGAGAGTCGCCGAAGGGACAACTTCTTGCCGTTCCACTCTCTGCACTTGAGTTGTATAACTATACTTCAGTGGCATTGTCGGGAAACCCAGCCCAGTGGAAAATGACAAGGCACCTTCGTACACCACATACTAGTAGGCAATCTATTAAATCAGGGTATCTGTCGGCCCTTTGCCTCATTAAACACAGCAGAAGCTACTCGCACGATCACATATCTGGAAAATGATGAAGTGGCTTTTCGGCTTCCAATACCTTGAGCTGTCATCAATGGCAAATGGCAACAAACACTCTACCAGGAAACAACATCATGTTATTTACGTGCATATGAAGCGAGCCAAGAGCCAGAGTCATCCACTCATGTCCACAAGTTTGCCGAAGTCTTCCTACTCGGGAGTTATGTTACAATGATCCAGACAAGAGCACTGAAAAAGAGTTCGAGACTTGTCCTCGATTCGCAACAAGAAGCCATATTGTGCATCACCTACACGTGTTAAATGAAAGATGTATTGTGTAAAGGAAACTCTCCACACTACGCTTGACGGATATAAATTGAGGGCGCCTTTGCCAAAACGTCCGTATTATTCGCCTCAGACTACTGATATCAGTCACTCACTAGATAGCTACTCAACCCAACTACAAGTACAGTCATAGTTCTCGAATCAGCAACATGCTTCGACACTCGGCAGTCTTTTTCTTTATGTCCCTATCTAGCCTACTCCTCCCTTCGTTGGGTTGGGCCATCACGGTCCCATGGCTTGCAGCCAAATTTGCGGCGGGTCGGACACGATCAGGATCACTCGACGATAGAAGCTCGAGGCTATCGGGAGCGAATCACCGAAGCTATTCGCCGCCGAAGAATCAAGAAGCCTATTACAGAAGGTACAACATAGAACGTCCGGTCTCCGAAGCGCAACGAAGTAGTGCTGGGGCTTCGCTCTCGGACTACAGGGCAGGGCCTTCGAGCTCGCGAAGAGGCGACGCGGTATCTGGCAGGGACCAAGCAGGCTATAGAGCGACGTCTTCCCAAGCGGGACAGCCGCGAAGAGGCTCTCTCCGTTCACGCTGGTCTTCCACAAGGAGGTTGGAACCCATAACTGAGTCGCCATCTCATCGGCAGTCTTCGAGCCTTTCTTCATCATCTCATCAGCAGACATCGAATCACTGGGGCTCGACGTCTGATCGGCGACAGCCGAACTATAGGGAATCTCCGTTTCAGAGAGAGTCGTCGAAATATCAGAGTAGGCAAGGCCCATCTCATTCATCTTTATACAAGCAGTCGCGTTCAGGGTGAAAATCGTCCCAGAGGCAGCCAAGGTTTTAAAGACGATTCTAGATATTTGGAACAAGATAGATATTTAATTACTTTGTAAGAGTCAGAGACAGAAGCCTCGTATTATAATAGATTGCTGGGACAGCTATAGACTGTGAACGATTCGTGTGTCGTGGCCTTGTAGAATATGAACAAGCCGCTGAGCCTGCTAGTTAACTGAGATCAAACTATTTCCAAAGGTACTAGAAAATAGAGGCTGTGGCATATAAGATAATAGAGGCCTAGGGAAGACCGCTTCGTTTCGGGATGAGCTTAAGAAACGAAAAGGACGGCGGACTGGACTGATTGCAGCAAGGGTAGCGATAAACGAGACTCAGGTAGGCAAACTCGTGACGTGGTGCTGGATAACAATAGCCAGAGTTCAAAACTCATGGCACAAGAGCATTTCAGACTCGGATGTAAGACGCGAAACGGGTCAGCGTCAAGGTCAAGCACGCTGATTGACACCCAGGTTGGATCATCTTATATACTCTACCTAGAGAGAGCAAGTCATAAAGTTTAGTCATGGTTAGGGCAGCATCACGAGAACAGCTCCAATTGACAGCCTAGATTGGTGCTTTAGACAGAAGCTTCAAGATCGTTTCCAGAGATCAGCCACGTGAAGGGTTAGATCATCACAGGCAGCGAGAGGACATCTTCTTTCCCTGAAGCCAACTTTTCAGACGCTGTAAAGAAAACTCTCCAGGTTGCTAAAAGCTAATCAATAGAAGACTCTTGAATCGAACCACTCTGCGCTTCATACATACAACTCCAACGTTGTAATTGTAACCCCCAGTCGTATGATTTTGATCCTTTCATTCACGTGATTGCACTCACACATTACCCTTCACGGTTCGCTCAAACAAACCTCTTTCCCCTCGTTGACGTCATGGCTCGACCTGGCCTATGGGCTGGCTGCATCCTGCTGCTCGCCATCGCCTTACTCTGGCCCTTTCCCCCGGGGGACATGGCCAGAAGCCTCACCCATCGTCTGCTAAGATACGTCCACAGTAGCAGAATGGCTCCAAACAGCTTACCAGTACGCATCGACCTGCCGAAGAAACTGATGTGGCACCAGCTACATTCGTTCAATCCATTTAATGTGAGAGAAAGAGGACAGCGGCATTCGCGCGTCCAATTTACCATGAGTTAACATGTGCCAGGAATGGATGGCGAAGTTGAACTGGTCCCTCGAGCGCCAGAAAGACGCCTCGCACCCGTTCCACGCCGATCCTTACTCCCTACGATTAGTGAAAATCCAATCCTTCGACTGCTTCGGCGGCGACCGCATCGGCTTCCTCAAGGTGGCCGCCGAAGTGGCCAATTCGGCGGGCGAGAGCCTCCCCGGCGTGGCACTCCTGCGCGGCCCGAGCGTCGCCATGCTGGTTATGCTGATCCCCGACGACGACAGCAGCGGCGAAGAGCGCTACGTCGTTATGACCGTGCAGCCGCGCATCCCCGTTGGCAGCATGACCTTTTCCGAGTTGCCGGCTGGCATGGTCGACGACGCTGGTAGCTTCAAGGGCGCGGCGGCCAAGGAGATGGAGGAGGAGCTGGGAATCACCATTCAAGATGAGGAGTTGATATGCTTGAGCGACATGGCTGCCGATGACGGCGGAGAGGCAGAAAGTGATGACAACGAGCGACTGGCTTCCGCCATGTACCCCAGTGCGGGCGGTTGCGACGAGTACATCAAGCTGTACAGCGTCGAGCGCCGGATCCCGAGGCAGCAGTTGCGCGACTGGACCGGGCGGCTGACGGGCTTGCGGGATGAGGGCGAAAAGATTACGCTCAAGTTGGTGCCTATGAAAAATCTGTGGCGTGAGGGTGCCCGAGACGCCAAGGCGCTGGGCGCGCTCGCCCTCTGGGAAGCGTTGCGCAGGGAGGGGCGTCTGTAGAGGCAACGGGGGAAACAAGTCGGAGACGGATACCTCTATCGTGGTCTAATTAGCCCTCTCGGGCGTTGCCTTTACCGCCCTCTAGCAGATCCCATATGCCGTGCCAGCAAGATGCCCTCGGCCAGAGTGCCGACCCTAGCGTCAACGGCGCACCCCTGAGCCTCGAGTTTTTTGCACTCATCCCACAGAGCCGACAGTGGTACGGTGAAGACGTCAATGAACTCGTTCTCTTCCAGCTGTGGCTTCGGATCCCTGTTCTCGGGAAGAGACATGTCGACATTGACGTGTATCATCCGCAGGTTCGTGTTGCAGAAGCCCGGGTCGTTGAACATGACGGGCGAAGTCAAGCTAGGCACGCCGACGTAGCCCGTCTCTTCTCGGAGTTCGCGCACGGCTGCCTGCTCGGGCGTCTCGCCAGCGTCTATGAGGCCGGCCGGGAGCTCGATGGTAATTTTGTCGATAGGAGGACGGTACTGCTTTTGCAAGACGATGTGTTGCTCTCCGGAGGAGGGGTCGTCGAGGAGGGCGACGATTCCGACGCCGTCGATGTCGGACCCGGAAGGACGCGTGCGCCGCTCAGCCGACTCCCAGGTGCGTGTCGCGCCGTTCGGGTCTCGGTATGTGACTCTGCAGCGCAGGCATTAGGAGGACGTGTGGCGTCGTTCGTCGACGCTTTCCGCTCACCTGGCAAGCTGGATCCAGCGGGCCTCGTCGTCGGGCTGATGGGACCAGTTTTTAGTTACTGCAGGACTCAGAGATGCCGTCAAGCCAAGGACTCTTACCAAGGGCCCTCGTGAGAGTGCTTTACAGTTGGAGACGGCCATGACTTTGGAAGTATGCGCTGAAGTGCGTCGCTTAACGGTTATTGAAGCGTTATTTGGCTGGCACTATTACATAAGGATCTCGATCATCAGGCTTTTAACTTGCTTCGGGCGAATGCCGAGCGTCTCGCCGGTAATTGCGCCGCGTTGGGTACAGAGTATCTATCATCACCAGCTTCATCTTCGCCTTCTCTTCTCTTCTCCTTAACGATTCGTGCCCTTATCATCTTCCGAGACAATGTTTGCCGTCACAAAGGCGATACCGTCGCGGGTGCCGTGCCGAGCCACATTAGATCAGGTTCCGTCACCCGTGCTACCCATCCGCTATCGTGCCGATCCTACCATCCCATTGGATAACTCTTGTAAACCTTTCTTCCACGCACATGCCAGCATCATCCGCAGCGAATAAAACCACAAGATGAAGACTGCCGAGTCTGACGAAGCCGGCAAGCTCGAAACCATTGCGCTCGACGATTCTGCTTCCCAAGACTCGCCGTACGAAGAGGTGCGCGCCGCCGTGCGCAACTCGGACGGCGGCGAGGTCGCCAACACGTTGAGAGCATGGCTCATAGGCCTCTTCTTCGTCACTCTCGGCTCTGGTCTTCACATGTTCCTCTCCATGAGGTGAGAGCTGCTGCCAGGCTCTAGACGCCAGCCACGCTCATGTTCAGGGGAAACAAAGGAGTCCGGCGATAAGCTTGCCCGCCATCGTCGTCCAGTTGTTGGCTTATCCCGTCGGCTGCCTCTGGGCCAGGATTGTCCCGGACCGCGTCTTCACCACGTTCGGCTACCGCTGGAGTCTCAATCCCGGACCGTTCACTATCAAGGAGCACGTCGTCGTATCGCTCATGGCCAACGTCTCCATCGGCGGCGCCTACAGCACTGATGCGCTCGTCGCCTTGCGCGCTCGACCTTTCTTCAACCTCGACTTCGGCTGGGGCTTCGCTCTGCTCTTTACCCTCAGCTCGCAGCTCATCGGCATCGCCCTGTCAGGCCTCTTTCGTCAATATCTCGTTTCGCCCGCTGCCATGGTTTGGTCTCGCCAATTCGCCAGTTGCGCTCTCTTCTACGCCCTCCACGACCGAAAGCCAGACCCGGGTTGGCGCATCAGCCGCTATCGCTGGTTCGCCGCCGTGGCCGCCGCCATGTTCTGCTACTCGTGGTTGCCCGCCGTCCTGTGGCGCGGTCTGTCGGTCTTTGCCTTCATCACCTGGATAAGGCCTCAAAATGCCGTCCTGAATCAACTGTTCGGTGGCTTTTCCGGCCTTTCTCTGCTCCCCCTGACCCTGGACTGGACCTACGTCACCGCCTACCTCGGCGATCCATTGCTCGCCCCGACGGCCTCGCATCTGAACACGCTCGTTGGCTTACTGTTGTTTATCGTCATCGCCAGCATCGTTCTGGTCTTCACCGGCGCTCTGTACGCCGACTATCTGCCCGTCGTCTCGGCTAACACATACGACAATCGTCAGCGGTTGTACGACGCCGCCCGCGTTCTCGGCCCCGGCCTGACCTTTGACGAGCAACGCTACCGCGACTATTCGCCCCTCTTCCTGCCACCCGCCCTCGCTCTGAATTATGGCCTGTCGTTTGCCGCTCTGACGTCGGCTCTCGTTCACATGTGGCTGCACCAACGTCACGACATCTGGCATCGCTTCCGCAACCAGCAGGAGCCAGATATCCATACCAAACTGATGACGCGCTACGTCAACGTGCCCGACTGGTGGTACGCCGCCCTGCTCCTCATATCGCTCGGCCTCAGCCTGGCAACCGCGCTGGGTTACGATTCGCAACTGCCCTGGTGGGCACTGATCGCCTCCATCGGCCTCGCCGTTCTCTTCATTATTCCTGTCACCACGGTTTTGGCAGTGTATAACATCATGCTCGGTCTCAATGTCCTCGCACCTTTCCTTGCTGGCTTCATCCTCCCCGGCCGGCCCGTCGGCGTTGCCATGTTCAACGTCTACAGCACAGTCGTCCTCTTGCAGGCACAGACGTATAGTGGCGACCTCAAATTGGGCCATTACATGAAGGTGCCGCCCCGTATCACTTTCTGGTGCCAGGTTGTCGCCACTTGTTGGGCCGTATTCGTCCAGGTCGCCGTCATGCATTGGACTCTCGGCCACGTCAACGGCGTTTGCGACAACATGCAGCCGGACCACTTCTCTTGTCCTAATGGCCGCGCATTTTTCTCCGCTACCGTCGTCTGGGGGGTCGTCGGTCCGCGCCGCATGTTCGGCGCCGGCAGCATGTACGCCAACATCAACTGGTTTTGGCTCATCGGCGCCGGCCTGCCATTGCTGCTTTACGGCTTGTCCATGTTGCCGGCAATGCGCTTCTTGAACCGTCTCCAGGCCCCCGTCATGTTAGGTGCCATGGCATGGCTGCCACCGGGGACGCCGTTGAGCTACTCGACCTGGGCTGTCGTCGGCCTCATCTTCAACGGTTGGATACGAAAGAGGTGGAAGGGCTGGTGGATGACGTACAATTACACCACCGCCGCTGCGCTCGACTCGGGCCTGATCCTAGCCACTGTCGTTGTCTTCTTCGCCATTACCTGGCCTGGACGTGAACTAAAGTGGTGGGGAAATTCGACAGTCTTTGAGACGCTCGACGCCAAGCATGCGGCTACCCTCAAGGCGGTGTCGGAAGGGGAGACGTTCGGACCTGTATCGTGGTGATATATGACAGTGAAAAGCAAAAAGAAGCGTGTAAAGGGGGAAGTGCTTAGGATAATAAAAGTTTCATTCCGCTCCCCATTGTCTATCGATGCTGCATGTTCCTTTATAAAGAATATTGCCAGCCGAGTCTCGTTCACCGAATTCCCTTTCACCCCTTTCAAATCATTCTATCCCGTTGACCCAAAACCCCCCTTTCCCCGTCGTACAGCAAACAATCATGATCGTACCACTCATGCCTCTCTCTCTCTCCATCAGATGGTCGCGCACATTTCCCTCGAAACTTGGCCGATGTAGGCTTCGACTCACACGTCAGCATTCCCGTTTATAATTCAGACAGAGGCAGAAGGAGCAAGGGGAGAAAACTCACAGATGGTGGAAGCAGCTACGCCGCATTTCTCAACGCAAGGGTGGGCCTTGTTCTGAATCTCGTTGAAGTGGCTGCACAGCGTCTGCAGGGGACCCTGGCCGTCGCACTTGAGGTAGCGGATCGGCTCCTCGAAGCAGGGGATGGCGCACTGGGCCTTTTTAAGGACCGGGTAGAGGGCTTGGATGTCGATGCCGGGGAGGGCGAGGCGGTTGATGATGTTGGGCAGTTGGAGGTTTCGGTGGGAGCTTTCCGAAGCGCTGGAGAAGGTGGCGACGAGGAGGGCGGTTGCGAGGAGGAACTTCATGGTGAGGGAAGGGTTTGTTTTGAGGGGTTGGGAGTGTTTATTGGTTGGTTGCCTTTGTGAGAGTGGGATTGAGTGTGAGTGTGAGTGTGAGTGTGAGTGTGTGAGTGTGTGAATGTGCTTGATGGAGATAGAGATGAGGAGGATGAGAGAAGAGAACTGGGCTTTATATAATGAATCTCAAAGTTAACGAAGACCTATAAGATATGTTGAGAGAGGCAGGAAATTGTCGAGCCGACTGTCTCTCCAGGTTGATAGGACAAGATCTGTCTCGAGCCCAGTTCACAGAAGGATGTATAATTCCATCTGATTCTCACGGGCCGCTGCATCGAATAGACGATAATGGAGAGCTGGCGGGTTGAGTCAGTTGCGGCTGATGCCCAGGTGACGATGATCATTGAAGAGGCTGTCTCTGTCTTGTGCTTTGTCTTGGACCAGCCAGACCAGCGACGGCCCGGGCCGTTGCTTCGAGGCTGGTGCCGCATATCTGAGTGAGAGTCTTCTTTAGACAGAAAGGGACAACAATAGGCTTAGCGTCTGATCGTAGGGTCGTCGAGAACTAGGATAGAATGAATGCTACGGGAGTTGGTTAAGCCAGGCTGGAAGACTCGATCTCATTGTTTGTTTTCTCTCACGATTCTTAGTGAAACTTTGTATCTCCCGACAGACAGGTCTCACTTCAGCCTCATTATTACTCCTTTCATCCATTCTTCATGGCCGCAATAATATCCCTTCCACCACGAATACCAGACCGCACCGCCCCGTCCATGTATCCGCGCCAGACAGGCGCTGTCTCCGTGCCAACGAAGTAGACGTTGTCAAAGGGCTCGCAGATTCTCTTTCCCGCATCGCTCGTGAGAACACCGGGCTTCAGCACGGGGCCGGGACCGCCCAGCGCCCAGGGATCTTTAAGCCAGTCTTTCTCGACGATGTTGATCGGCTGCGGCACGTTCGGCACTACTTTGCTGAAGGCGGCGTTGAAATTCTCCAGCACCGCCCTCTTCCTCTCTTCAGCTGAGAGGCGAGACCATTCGCGACCGCTGTCACCGGCGTGGAAACAGGTGATGCTATACTGGCCATCTTCAGGGATGCAGGTATCGCGAGTAAAAGAGATGGGGCCCGTGTCAGCGCTGTACTCGCCCGAGAGGTCGGCGGCGTGCCACCAGGGTGCCTCGTAGACGAGGACCGTCTTGGAGTAGAAGCCAAAGGTAGAGCCCTGGCCGAGCTGCTTCCGAGCGGGTGGCAGATCGGGGTCGAATTTGATGGTGTGCTGGAGAGCTGCTGGGACGGAGACTATTACTTTTCGGGCGTGATATGTTCTGCCGTCGCTGGCTTTGATGATGCAGTCGTTGGATGACTGGGTGATGCTTTCTACGGCTGTGGAGACCTTGACGGAGTCTGGCTTGAGCTTCTCCGCCAGTCGAGTGCAGAAGGCTTGATTTCCTTTGAAGTGGAAGAGGGTGATGGTGTCAGTTGATCGAAGAGAAGGGGAACATATCAACGATCCTTACCTTGGCGGTTTCGAAGATACTGTCCACCGTCTTTAAAGTCCGACAGAACATTCTCCAGCCCGGTGCCGCGTTTGAAGATGTCAAGCAAGAAGAGGGCGCTCACTTCATGCGGCTCAACCCCTAGCAAGTGACGGGTGATGTACGGCGCTAGAAACGAGGCCTCCTTTCCGAATTTTTTGTCGATGAATTCCTGCACGTTCATTGCGTCGATGAGGGTTGCTTCGGGACCTTTGCTTGGATCTTCTGTGTTACAGTGCTCTGCGTATCCTGCTATTGCGCTGAGGACTTGGTCAATTTGAGAGAGTTGCTCCGGTTCCAGCTAAGAGGAGGACGCTTCACTGTTAGATTCACTTCATCTTTCTCTATCTCGGTGGGAAGAGAAGAGATTGGAACTCAACTTTTGCTATTTTGCCGTATGGAATCCTGTGAAGTTCGCCATTGGCGTCTTTGTGAAGATTGATGCCTCCAGTACGTTGCTGAACCAAGTCGAAGCCAAATTCCTTAGCTAGGCGGTAAATCTCCGACTGCGACGTGTCGTTGATCCAAGCAGCGCCCATATCGACGACAGCGCCGCTCTCGTTCACGGGTAGGGAGAGGGTCTTGCCGCCGACGTGGTCCATGGCTTCGAGGACGACGTAGGAAAGGTCGGCGTCGTGGATCTCTTTCGCTGCGCATAGGCCGCTGAGTCCGGCGCCGACGATGAGGACTTGGACTTTTAATTCTGCCATCATTTACTCTGCTCCAAGGATGAGTGAGGTCAGAGAGAGAGGTGAGTGCAATAGTGAGTATTTATATTCATCATCTTCGTCTCTCAGACAATAAAACAATGCATGATTCCACCGATTCCCTTGTTTCAGCTGCCGTTGCGTCATGACATCAAACTCGCGGTTAGATAAGATTGTCACGGCCGTCACGGAAGATCCGAGTCGCGGCTAGATAAGCGACGTCTTTATCTACTAGACGACATCTCGCCAAGAATCACCCACGGAGTCCTTTAACCAGGATCGTGCCCTCTTGCGTCATCCAGACCTTGTTATGGCCTCGGATGAGCATCTACAGAAGAAGCCGGTCGGAGCTCGATTCCCGACCAAGTTCAGGCTTCGGCACCCTCGCTCGAAGACTGGCTGCCTCCCTTGTCGCCAGCGCAAGAAAAAATGCGACGAGACTCGACCTCGTTGCGCCTCGTGCTCTCGTCATGACCTTGAATGCGTCTGGCCGCAGAAGCCTGGTTGCGACAATTCATCCGAGGCTGTCACCTTTCCGTTATCGTATCAACCCTCCAGCTTCAGTCGCGTCTGTTTCTTAGCCGCTGAGTCTCCCCATCTCTTTCAGCATTACCTGAGCGACACAGCAGTTTTGCTTCCAGCTAGCAATCGGGCACGGAACCCAGTCATCACCTGCGTTCTTCCGCTAGCACAAAATGACGATCTGCTCATGCACGCCGTTCTGGCCGTCAGCGGCGCTCATCTGACATGCAGACTTCCCGATGCCGCTCGCACTGAGCTTGCCACTCATCGGCACTACTTGGCTGCGATTCGAGGCTTGCAGGAAGCCATCGCCAGCGGCCGCGTCGAGGAGAATAGGGATGTGCAAAGCTTGTTGCTGACTCTCGCCTTTCTTTGCCAATATGAAGTTCTCTCTGCTAAGGAGGCTTCCACGCTCGTCATGCATCTCCACGCCATGCGGAATGTATTCGCTCGTCTTTGCCAAGGGCCACTTGATGAGACGGACGAGGCATTGGGTTTCGCCTACGAGGGCTATTGCTTCCTCGCACTATCCAACACTATTACTCCGTCGAGCGAGTCTCTCTTCGACCAGGATATAGAGCGACTGCACAAGTTCAGAAGGTCATCAACCTTTGGGGCGATATTCGCCCGCAGTCATCAGCTATTCGATCTCATTCCTCGAGTACAGCAACTGTACTGCCGGCGCCTTGCTGAAGAAGCCTGCGGGATGAAGAGCCCCTCGCAAGAATTGATAAATTCATGTGACGAGCTCAGCAGCTGCATTGAGTCCTGGCGAATGGATCTGCCGCCAGCGGAGACAACACCACATCTCTTGTTGGATTGGACGCAAATGAGCACAGCGGCCGAGTGTATTCGCCTTGGCCTCCGGATCTACGCTTTGGCATCTCTGTCCGGTCCAACGGCAAGCTCAACGATGGCAGACCCCCGTAGTCGAGACACGATGCGGTCCAATGCTGAAGAGATTCTTCGAATGGTCTCGACACTCGAAAGCAGTCCGCAGGTATCCCATCTTGGCTGGGCTGTCGTTATCGCCGGAAGCTGTTTGGAAAATCAAAGCTCTCGCTCGCAGCTGAAGGCGATGCTAACGGGCTCACGATATCAGATGGGGCATCTGATGGTCGTGAAACAAGTTTTGGAGCTACTGTGGACCAGTTCAGACTCCAACGCCTATGGTCCTTTTGGCTTGCAGCTCATTATGCAGAAGTATAACCTGAGTCTGTCTATGATGTAGATAGTAAGTAAGCAAAGGCTATTCACGTCCAGCTTAAGGAACAAAGAGAACGAACAGAAAGTCGCGCCCCAAGATGTATATTTTCGCACAAAACACAGAATCCAGTTCTCTATCTCGTCTATCCGTTTCAAATCTCATAAGTACATGAAGGCTTCCAGCTTCGTGTTCCCCCTGATCCTCCCGACTGCCTGCTTCACTTGGAAGATTGCCGGATGCCTACCCGAAGCCGTTGCTGAAGTCGACCGCAGTCTCTGACTGATGGGGAAGAAAACAAAAAAAAAGGGAAAAGGAGAAGGAGGGGAACGAAAAGATCGTCACTTCCTGACCACTAAGCTGCGGGCTTTGCAGGCTGTGTCTGGTCCTTAGCAGGAGCCGCTTGAGCAGGCTTTTCGTCCCTGGTGGAAGATCCCTTGTTGAGGTCATTGCCGGACGTCGTGTTGGACTTTGGCTTGGCCGCTGGATCAGACTGGACCTCCTTGGTGGGAGACCTCTTGTTGAGGTCATTGCCGGACGTCGTGTTGGACTTTGGCTTGGCCGCTGGATCCTTGGTGGGAGACCTCTTGTTAAGGTCATTGCCGGACGTCGTGTTGGACTTTGGCTTAGCCGCTGGATCAGACTGGACCTCCTTGGTGGGAGACCTCTTGTTGAGGTCATTGCCGGACGTCGTGTTGGACTTTGGCTTGGCCGCTGGATCCTTGGTGGGATACCTCTTGTTGAGGTCATTGCCGGATGTCGTGTTGGACTTTGGCTTGGCCGCTGGATCAGACTGGACCTCCTTGGTGGGAGACCTCTTATTGAGGTCGTTGCCGGACGTCGTGTTGGACTTTGGCTTGGCCGCTGGATCAGACTGGACTTCCTTGGTGGGAGACCTCTTGCTGACGTTGCCTGTCTGGGGAGCAGACTTGTCGTCCCCCTTGTTCTCCTTGATGGATCTCTTGCCGTTGGTGCCTGTCTTGGAAGCAGGGGTTTTCGGAGGAACAGACGACGTCTGGTTGCGAGCAGTCGATCTTTCCTCAAGGTGCCTGGGCTGTAGCTGAGAGTCGGTCCCCAGCGTCATCTCCGTCGGCATAGCGTAAGCCAGAGCCATGGTGCTGGCGAAGACAAGTGTGAACTTCATGTTGGCGATGAGAAGTTTCTTTCGAGATGCTTGAGCTTAAAGAAGAATGTTTTTAGTCTGAGGTGGATTGTTTGAGAATGGAGAGAGTTGTGGTGTTGGAGACGAGTGTTCAAAATTTAGCTGAGTGCAGTTGGGTTGGTGTTGAATGAGATTGAAGCTGATGATGAAAAAAGGTCCAGATGAGAAGATGAAGCCGGGTCTTATATAGAGAAGACGGCGTCCTTTCTTGCATGTGTTTATGTGTGACCCATCTTATTCGACTGCCATGGTAAAGTTCACTGCCGCGGCCGAAATTGCTGCGCCCTGAACCAGACTACGAGATAGATAATAGCTGTACGACTCATCACCGGATGAAGAAGCCGACAAGGCGTGAGCTGGTGAGGAATCTTACGCGTTGAAGAGTCATAAACATTTCGTCGAGTCGTGGCGGGTTCGTAGCCCTCGGAAGCACCGCCTCGAAACAAAGCAGTGGATTTTTAGAACCGTTTCTATGTCGCTGTCGCCGACTCAGTCATTCAGTCTCAGACTGGCCTACACGAGTATCCGACTACTAGTCAGTTGACGGATCTGATAGCCGGGCTGGCTATGGGGATTACACAGCGGCAGTTTCAGATTGGGCTGTTTAGCATTCGTCCGGAGTAGAAGCCACTAGAGCGAGAGCGAGTGCATCAGGAGGATAATCAAACAACTCGAAAGAGAGTTATCAAACAGCTCAGGATGATAATCAAACAAGCTCATCAGTCAGTTGGGGCTTGGGGAAGAAGCCGGTAAATGTCAAGCTATCTCGGTAACAGTGCTAGAGAAGCGACTGACTAGGATTGAACGTTACAACATGATGAAGAAAGATTTGAAAGGATGACTGACTTTTATGAAGCGGTGCAGCGGCACGTTTTGCTCGTCGTGAGCCGGGATTATCTCTTGAACTTGAAACGAAAGAATCCATAGGGCTAGAAACGTAAGAGTACCCGCGGAGACCAGACGAGGAGTGGCCCTGGCTTAAACATCCCGAGCCTAGCCCTACGGGTATGTTTCTTCAGGAGTGGGAAAGATGCGAATTAGGGCCTCACGCTGTGGAGGCGAGAACCGAGATAACCCTCTTAGACCGCTACTAATTTCATCTCTCGGCCCGAATATGCATTTACTCATGATCACATTCAGCAGTTTGACCAGCAGCTAAACAACTAGCATCATTTCCCATCCTGCAGCTCATCTTCCGGTATGAGGCGTGACTTGTGGTCCAGACCCTCCCACTTTGGCAGACCGTCTGGCACGTCGACGACACGCTGCGGATAGAAGATGTGGCACCTGCAGCCCAAGCCGTCTTAGTCGTGGAGAAGATAGAGGCAAGAAGAGGAAAGAAAATTCAATCTGAAGCTTACTTGACACGGAATCCCTCGCGTACTTCCTTGTTGGGAAAGGAAAGTAGCGTAGGAAACAGTAGTATCATGTTGCGGCCCTCGTCCATGATCAAGGTATTGCACCGGCCGCAGCTGACCTTGCAGGGCAGATCATGAGCAGCCTTCTCGGTGGCGGAGTTGTAGAAGTGTAGGCCATCGATGCCGGACTCAAAGGCAACGTCCTCCTTGTGGAATATGGCAGCCCATTGGAAAGGGGCGCCTGGGGGACGACGTCACCAGCGGGCACACAGGGGGGGAAGAGAGAAGGGGAAGAAACAGTAAGGGTTCGTTTTAGTATACTTACCGTGGATGGTCTTGCAGTCATTGCAGTGGCAGAACTTGGAGGCCAGCGGCGAGTCGCGACTCAGCCAGTAGATGACGTCGCCGCAGTGGCATGCCCCGCGGAGTTTCATCGAGAAGCTCGGCGAGGGCTTCTTATACGGGGGGTGGAGCTTCCAGTCGGTGTTTTGGTCAGTCATGGTGACGGCTCACTGACGGGGATGATGTTGATTTGATCAGTAGTGTCAGTTAGTTTTCGATGGGTCGAGGAGGATGGTGATGATACTGCTATGGTTGAAGATGACGTTGCTGCCTGTCATCGTCAGAGGAGAGTGTCTTCGGGGTGGTGGCGAGGGTCACGTGGGGAGTATGACGCTACGAAGGAGAATAACCGTTTCTTTATACTTGAGCTTAAAACCTTGTTTCTTGTCCGCCGCAGATTCGGGCTTGATGAAGAGATTATCCTGATAAGTTGTTTGGATTATAGATTTGATATACTGATTGGAAGACTTGTAACGTGTGTTGAAAATGACATGCTACTGCGAGTGATTGTGAGAGGACTGACGTTACCAACCGGACCAGATCTCTCCCCATAGTCTCCTCCAGTTTCATCACTTCTGATCACTAGATTCAGAGAAGTCAGTAACTAATCGGATCTGACGAGTTATCCGATCCTGAAATATCGTTGGCTGGCTGCAAGATGACGCACGTCCAGGATGGATCCCTCGCCCCGTAACTCTGACGATTCCGTTGTCATTCCGTCGTCCATTAACATCTGCTTCTGGAATCGACTGCTTCAGCTCTGCCCCGGACTACAGTTTGGCTCTTACAAGCCAAGTCTCGATAAAGACGTTCATCTCCACATCGACATGGACAAGGCTTGTATACCGAAAACTGCCAGGTCAGGGTCTGAAAGATTCATACAGCCTCGACGGGTGGCTTCTCAGATCGAGTCATGAAGCTACTTGTTTGGGAGTCGGGTACGAATCGTCATTGTTTCGTTTGCCTTCTACACGGATGCCCCCCCCATCTTCACAGTACACACATTGATTCGTAGCGTGCACCCGAGAGGAAACAACTTTCCCTTTTGCAAGCCGTCTCAGTTGTTACCCCGATAAATGATACGGCTTGCGGCAACCATCTAGCTTCACGGTAGAAGACAGGGCGAGTGACGGCAGAGTAAGCCACGAAAGCGGTAGGGCTACGATCGGCGAGCCGGGAAGCGAGAGAAGCAAAGAGAGATCGTGAACCAACTACACATACAGCTCGGTTCCATTGCCGTATCTCCCCACCCAGCCGCACCGTCAGCAGTGACATTCTTCTATGACTGCCAGACTGAGACTCCGACCTTGAATCTTCTACGAAAAGAGAAGCTTGCATGACGGATCTGAAGTCTGAGCGCCGAAAACCCCCCTGCCGGACGGACGATGAAAGCCAATGCAGGCCGTTCGTTCCCAGACAGATTGATTTCCCCAGTGACATCGTCACCATGTAAATCGTGATATGGTCTGTGTACATGGACGTGCCGCGTTACGGCCACGGCTCGGAGAAAGACAGAAGCTGAGGATTCGTGATATCCCAATGGTGCAAGTCGTTCTTCTCCCTTTTCCCCGCGTGTGGCAAATACCACCCCTGGAGGTGTCTTTGGCCTATCTTCATTGGCGCTTACCCCCTACACACACCTCCCTTGAACGCGTCCCATTCCCTCTCTATCGAGCTCTATGACAAGGTTGTAGTGACATGAACCAACTACACAGACGCGTGTATGTATACGCAACTCGACAGCCCTCTGTACATACGCACAAGCCACCAGTATTACGGGACCCTTTATCCTTTCATCCTCTCAAGGCCAACACTTTCTCTCCTCCCAACTCGGGTCTTCCAGGATGTCAGGAAACCGTCCTCACCGCCCCCTCGTCCGGCGAACCGAGCTAACCGAAGGGGTGGGTATGTTCATCTATAGCAAAAAGAAATCACCGTAAGCAGAGCTCCGGCGTCGCACAGCTTGCGTTGATGTCGTGATTATGGGCATCAGGAGCATATTGCATGTCATCGTCAATATACTACGGTCTACAGCCCACACGTACAAATTGACGGGGCCTCCGTTTCGCAACTCAGTCTTCGCTTCTAAGTCTTGGGGCAGACTTGTTCTTGCATTTCTATTCTTCGCCTTTGATCTCCGCCAACCTTCGCCGACATCCCGACCGGCAGCCACAAAGATGACGCCGTCCCCTGTAAGATGGGCGATCAGGCTCTTCGCTGCCTCCGGCTTGTTACGTGCAGTTGTAGGGACCAGCAGCGAAGATGGGCCGAAGCTCGGCGCCGTCGCTTCTGAGAGTGCCGTCTGCAGCCGGATCGGCACCCAGCTTCTGCAGAGCGGGGGCAGCGCGGCCGATGGCATGATCGGCACCATACTTTGCGTCGGCACGGTTGCCATGTATCATAGTGGCATAGGTGGCGGTGGCTTCATGACCATACGCGCGGCCAATGGGAGATATGAGACTGTTGATTTCCGAGAGGTGGCGCCGGCGGCTGCCTTTGAGGATATGTTTAAGAACAACACTGATGCCAGCAACTACGGAGGCCTTGCCAGGTAGGAATCCCTCAACCCGGTCACGATGGTGATATGGGCGCAGTTCTAAATCTCAACAGTGGCGTCCCCGGCGAGCTGAGAGGTCTCCAATACCTCCATAGCAAGTATGGCAAACTGGATTGGTCGCAACTCGTCATGCCGTCCGTTCACCTAGCTCGTTACGGATTCGTCGTAACCGAGGATCTTGCCAACCGGATGAATTCAGAAGGCAACTCTTTCTTAGTAGATGATCCAGCCTGGGCCATCGACTTTGCGCCGCGCGGTCGACGAGTGCAGATGGGAGAAGTCATGACGAGGAAGCGTTATGCAGACACGCTGGAAACTATCGCCATCCATGGCGTCGAAGCCTTCTACACCGGTGCCATCGCTAAAGCCACCATCGCCGCGCTCCAGGCTCGCAACGGGACTATGACGATGGCGGACCTGGCCAACTACACCGTCGTCCACCGCGAGCCTGTTCACATCAACTACCGCGGCGTCCGCTTGACAAGTTGCAACGCCCCGTCCGGCGGCATAGTTGCCCTGAGCGCTCTCAACATCCTCCGTGGCTACCGCGACTTCGGAGACGCAGCGAATTTCAACCTCTCCACCCATCGGCTAGACGAGGCCATCAAGCTGGCTTACGGTCAGCGCACCAAGCTCGGCGATCCTTCCTTCACAGACGTCGCAAACTTGACGGCCTCCATGGTCTCGCCTCAACACGGAGACTATCTCCGATCGCGCATCTCCGACCTCACGACACAAGACGTGTCTTGGTACGATCCGGAGAGGTTCGAGTCTCACGATACCCGCGGGACGTCGCATATGGTAGCCGCCGACGCGAGTGGGCTGGCCATATCACTAACGACGACGGTCAATGCCCTCTTCGGCTCTCAACTGATGGTTCCAGAAACGGGCATCGTCATGAACAATCAGATGAACGACTTTAGCATTCCCGGCGTCAGCAACGGCTACGGCTACGTCCCGAGCCCCTCCAACTTCATCCGGCCGGGCAAGCGTCCTCTATCTTCCATCTCGCCCGTCATCGCTGAGACAGCCGAAGGCAAGCTGCTCTTTAGCATCGGATCGGCAGGCGGCAGTCGGATCACGACGGCTACGATCCAAAACATCATCCACTTGCTAGACCGACACATGAACATCGCCGACACCCTCCGACAACCGCGTCTACACGATCAGCTACTCCCTCCCCGTGTTTCGTTCGAGTACCCGTTTGACAACAGCACTGTTGCCTTTATGAAGTCGCTTCATCATAATGTCACATGGGTGGCACCGGGACAGAGCACCGCTCAAGGCCTACGTCTGCTGCCCAACGGGACGTTTGAAGCATCCGGAGAGCCGAGACAGGTGAACTCGGGAGGTTTTGCGGTCTAGACCATGAATTCTGTCGCACGACAATCTGCATAAAACTGCATAAGCATGTTGTTTATAACTATAGCTGTCTTCCTGGGCTTTCGGGTATACAGCGACCTCAAGCCATTGTCAATGTTGTTATCTAGAACGACTGTCATACAGCATTTTATCTTGCGTTTCAACACGAGTGCCCAACTAATCAGAGTAGTGCACTATTCATTCTTATGGCCTCTTAATAGGACCATAGAGAGTCCCTACATGGACAAGCAGTCTGAGCTTTTACTGGGATATAAATCACACAACCGTCTCCGTCTTCCCACCTTCCGGTGATATCGTTTATCTAGGGGCTATCTTTTTTGCACTTTTAAAGGGTTTATAGGAACGTTTCCTCTTTACTTACTTATAATCCTCCAGAGTCTTCCACTATAGCCATGTTTTCAACAACGCAAGTCGATGTTTTCAAAGTCATCCCTTCTCTTTCACCGTCCCTCAGGCAGTGCCCTCCGCTACCCCAGCAGCAACTCAACATCGCATAGACACGATGTCAAAGGCGAAATCTTCTATACCCTTCGTGTCCAGCTCGAAGTATTTACCCACACACCTTTCTTCGGAGAAAAGCTTGCAACTTCCGGAAGACACCACTTTGCCGGACTTGTAGGGCCGGTTGCCTGAAGCTCGTTCTGTTAGCACAGAGCCATGAACGTGGAGGAAAGGTTGTCTGACCACTACGTGTGAAGCCGGTGCAGATGTGCGCAGCCTGGAAAGCCTGGCATTCCCGCATGCCTCTCTCCTTGCATAGAGCAACGAGCGCGGCACCCTCGACGGAGAGGAAGAGGAGAGTAGCTGCGATGGAGTGATATAACATGATAATGATCTAGAGAAGGTTGAAGTTGAAGTTAAAGTGCAGTCAAGCGATGTGAGGAGCTACATGGGTTCTTAAATTCCCCTGAGGGTGCCTCGAAAGCGACTCCCCCTTCTCAACCTTATCAAAGCTTCCAGGGCCAAGTGAGTTGTACAGATTGCCTGTTGATGCGAGGGAGACAAGAATAGAGTAAAAGTTTCGGCAACTGGTAATAATGGAGTATGAGATGCATCTATCATCCGTATAGCCTCCACCATCTTGTCTTGATCGTATGGGAGTCTCTACAGTTTGAGTTTTAACCCTCGCGGCATGCGTATCTCTTTGAGTTCTCTTGTTGCAGTATCTCGTATTCTTCAACTTACGGCTATAAAAAGCAGGGGACTTTGTTTTATCTTGCGTCTACCTCCAGGAATGCGGCAATCGAATTCAATCCTCCGTTGCTCAGATGTTAACCAAGATCATCTGCGGTCAATAAACTTGAGAATATGATGAATTGCATGGACTTATGCTTTGACACTTGCTTTTGAAGCATAGTGAAAACAAGCCAAGCCTTGCGTAATTCCAGCCTTGGACTTGGCTTCTGCGTTGCTGAGTACATACATATATCTTGTTCAAGCTCGCGAGGTGAGAGTCTGCGGTGATAGAGAAATTTCTGTCATTCATGCCTATCAAGACAAAAGACAAAAAAAAGTCGTCGTGGTCAACAACGACGCGCGAGTCCGGCAGGTAGAGTACGAAGTCTATGGCGATGCTTTGCTTGGTGGCTGAGCTTTCAGCTTCTATTCTCTCTGCTTCGCTTCATTCAGTAGCAGGCACCTGCGATAACACCATCATAGTAATGATCCATCTAAAGTGATACGACATCAGACTGGAATGAACTTCAATATGCAGGATCCAGAGCAAACTACCAAGAATCCGATCACCGCACATGTACATACATACATCGGCCTCCCACATCACGAGACTCCCCCATGTCCCACCTGCATTTCAGATCTTCCTCACATGTCTCGCCGATAGACCATTCGTCCCCTCTTCGACTTCGAATTCGACAGCCTGGCCCTCTACCAAGGTCTTGAATTCGTCGCCCTAAGAAGACAGCAGGCAGTTCAGCGCCTGTTCTCATACCGTCATGGTATAATGGCTTGGCAGGACTGGCTCACCTCGATGACGGCGAAGTGAACAAACACATCCGCGCCTCCATCGTCCCTGGTAATGAAGCCGAAGCCTTTGCTTTCACTGAACCACTTGACGTGGCCTTTCAAGGTGGCCATAGTTCCGCTGATGGAGGGAGCTTGAGCTGCGATAGCTTTGTATTGGGTTTCTCGTCACAGATGAGCTGACTTGGATATGCCTCGTTTAATAGGGGTATGCCTTATAGACTACCGACCAGTAGATAGATAGAAACCACGATTCACTTACAATAGGAGCGAAAACTTTCATCCTTATTTATGTGCGAGCGCACGGTCCGCCTTCGCCGATGACAGTGTCGAACCCAGCGCGCTCAGCCGTCGTCGCAGTCACAATCATGCAGGTGGGCGTTTCTGGAAGACCATGACATCTCGTGATGCTATTTTATATGATCTATCTACTCATCACGCTCATTCGGGGCGATTACTCCATATCAAGTCACCCATTCTGGGAATATGTTGAGTAATAGATACCCAAGAGGATGCTGGAAGCGGCTTCACTCGACGACGACAGGTAAGAAACAGCCGCATCCTCTGAGGCCTTTATTGCAGCTGTACGTCAACAATATCGCCACCCTCCGCCCTCATACAAGTCTGTCCAACGAAGGGATCGAGACATCAGCTTATCGTTTTCTAAAGCTGAAGAATGCGTTGCAAGCTCCTCGAATAGACACGAAGGGGGGGTTGCATTTTTTTTTCCTATTATTAGTTTCGGCTAACAACTTCCGCCTTTTGCTTTATGTAAACTTCAACATATTCCTCGTTTCTTATTCAGCCCCTATTCAATGGTAAAGTCTGCTCTCACTGCCTTCTCTTCGGAACCGGCGAATAGTAATTTTGAGATCGACCGCTCGAGCGATCCCAACTGCCTCTGTCTCCACCACGATTGTCACCATACCTGTCACCACGGCTGTCACCGCGGCTATCACCACGGTTCAACGAAAAATGGGTATCGTCGCGGGTATTCTGATAGCGAGGAGGGGGAGGAACCCTCGAAAGATCATTTCGATCGTGGGAACTGGGCTGATTGCGCGGTGGAAGAGGAGGAGGCGCCTGTCGTCGAACGAGAATTGCACCGGTATTCGGTAACTCGGCAGATGGTTGTTCGTTTGTTTGGGTGTGAGCGGCCAGGTCAGTCGGTAAGGCATAACTGCCAAGGGGCATAGCAAGCTGCAGAGCGGTAGCCAGGACCAGGCTGAGGCCGAGAAGAGAAGAGACCATTTTGAGTTGTGATGGTTGTAATGAAGACAATCTCCTGAGTTATTATTGATGCAAGCTGAAGAGAACCGCAAAGCCTTGACTTGAATTTCACGTCTAGGAGGGTTGCTAACACTTATACATGAATTCAGTATCTGATTGTATACTCCAGGTAAGCCTATTATTGAGCAAAGGGTAGGAGAACCTCGGCCTCAAAAATCAGATGTCCATGATCTTTTTTTATAAAATTGATCACCTGCACAGGCAATTTGCCTTCATCGCGAGTCTTGGCGTGCTCCTCGTAGCAACTAAATTAATCTATCGTGCGAGCTGCGCTTTTCGAAGTCAAGCAGAACATCGCCTCTCTCGTGTCTATATTAAGGACAATCGGTCATCAAGGTGGTCTGCCCTGATAGCTGGTGATAGGTTGAAACTCGAGACGGAAGATTGATTACGAAGGTTACGATAAGTTGTTCATTCAAGTTCAAGAAGGACTAAATTCTTCTTCCTCTCATGATCATTGACGCTGTAATCGCTACGGTTGCCATCATCTATATGTGCCAAGCTATGTGCTGCTATCCCTGAATCTCTGTAAGTCAGCCTCTACGTGTTTACTTGATCCCATTGCTGCACTCGAATTATCAAAGCCATTGGATCTGTCTTACTGAGGGGGTCCGATCTCAAAGACGAAAATCCCTCAAGTTTATGCCCTTACCCTGAAGAGTGCTACGATCAGCCAATTACCTCCCTGAGGAGTCATATTATCAGCATACACTCTAGAAATCATATGATCATCCTACTCTTTACCCTGAAAAGTCCTACATGATCAGTTCGAAATTGTACCCTGAGAGCTCCGAGACACGGTGTTATACGAACTCTGTCCTCACGAGCCACAGCCGCATTCTCGCAAAAAGAGGGATCCATCATGTGTAGAGGCTCAGCTGAATGTCTTCTGATAGAGACATTTGCGGATTAAAAGGCTTCGTAGTTGCAATCGAAACGGATCATTGACAAGCATTCACATCATGTACGACCAAGTCTCTTACCATCAACTTATAAATAGTACCTTGACTATGAAAAACTACACAACGGAAAGGCTAAAGCAACGATACAGATGAAACCAACGCGACGCCAGCGTCACGAGACTGTACCCCCAAGATCACAACGTCCACCGGATCAACTCTGCTTTTCAACACCCAGTTTCCACAACGATGAAGACAATTCCTCCAAACCAGCATAACCAAACCCAACCTGCTCAAACGCTTACCCCACTCACAGAAAATCACCCCTAGAACCAAGCCGGCGCCCGCTGCCAGTGCCTCAACATCGTGTCCACAGCCGCGTCCCACTCGGCCTCAAAGCAAGCAACGAGCCTGGCAACGTCCTCTGCACTGGGCCTGGTAGAAGCCCACATCTCAGGCTTCCCCGCCTCGACGGCGGCGTAGGCAGCGACGAGCCCGTCGTCCTTGATCTTGCGGAGGCAGAGCCAGGCCAGGTTCCAGCTCCGGTTGCTGTTGGGGTCGGCCCTCACCCGGCGGTGGGCTTCGCGCACCACGTCGCCGCTGAAGGGGTAGTTTCTCGTCAGGCCGCGCAGCTCGGTGAGGAGCTGGTGGCTGGTCACGTAGTGAACCCAGGCTGAGGTCATTGGCTTCTGGAAGGCTTTCGCGTCCGCCTCGTCTTCGCAAGAGGCCGCTATGCGTTCGATCCGGCAAAGCTCGGTGAGGGTGTTGACTCGATGCGTTGTGAGGCATTCTATGAGCTGCACTACTGAAGACTGCGATCCAGAGTAATCCCCTTTGTTAGCTCGGGACGGGAGAAAACGAGTTTTAAGTTCTTCAGACTAACTCGGGGTCTGTTCGACTTGTTGCTGTTGTTGGAGCTGGCGCTTCCACTTCGGCTCGACGACATAGTGATGAATTTAACGGAAAAGGTGCCTAAAAGCGCTTCTTTGTTTGATATTTCTCGGCAATTTCAGATAACCAGACTTGAAATCTTCACTTGTTGATCATCATCTGTCCAGAGAAGCCACTGCCTTCTTATACAACCCCTCTCGAGCAGATCCACACTGCTCAAACCACCCCATGGCGCTCTCTTGCCCCGACAACCAAGGTCATCATCACCTTCTGCCGCGTCGAGAGAACAACCATCCATCATACTCCGCTGACTGAGAAAAGGGGGGGGTTCCTCTCCGAGAAAAACCCCTCCATCCTAACACGACGGATAAGGGGGGCTGATCGTGAAGGGACAAACTGATGCACCACCCTGTCCAGTTTTCTCCTTTGCTCATACGTAAAGGCCTCGACTACTTTGTGTTTCTTCCCTGTTGAAACCGGCTTATTCCGAAGTGTCTATTTAAGGCGAGCATGGCTCGGGCGGCGATCAGGATCGACTAGAGCCAACTCAGGCCTAGAGCTCTGGGAGTCTCTGTCATGTATCGTACTCTACGGCTGTCGGCGGTCGGTTGCGTCAGACCATCCTATGACGTCCCGAAGACAAGCCAAAGGTGCGTGGACACCGGGATGATTTCGTGTCTTGCCATGGTAGGGGACCGGGGTAGGAGCTGAAGGCTAGCTGCCGGGGTCGGCATGCGTCAGACGAAGAATCCCCGCAGCCTTCAACATGGAAATGCCGAAGCAAAGTAGGTAGAGCTGCCCTACGGAAAGACCGCATACCAGGGCAGCGGGTTGAGATGACACTGACCGGGTCCCCATGCTCTGGGTAGCCTTACGTGTAAGTGTGCTTGTGTGCTCCATACAGACCGGTGGAGTGGGTCAGACTTCAGCTCAGCGAGCCGGTAGAAGAGGCTGAGGATTCTGTTGAAAGATTATCAACTGCAATCATAAGGTGGGGAAGGATAGTCTGTTGGGTAGAGGCCGAGACGCGCCTCCTCTCACCTGAGGTGTGCGATATCACGTCTCCCGCGTTAAACAAGTTCGCGGAACTTGAGTAGGTTCTTCGTGTCAGCGGCGACTAAAATAGCAGGGCTCCGGTGTCAGGCAGCGGCGCGCTTTTGAGGAGATCCCCCTTGCCCGCGCTTGTGAGAGCGGTGCTGACGAGAGCAGCGCGGATGTTCCTGACAGACCTCAAATTCCACGCTCCGTGAGACTCGCTCGCTCCCGGGCCCTCAGCATACAGCCCTATCCGCGGGATGCAAAGTCACGGCCAGCGGGGTCATGACCGGCTGTTTCAAGTAGAGGTCTTGTACGAGATTCTTGCCGTCCCCATGCCTTAGGTGAGGCCGTATCGTCTCCATGCCCGAGGCGATGCCGCCTTTGCCGTCTGGAATCCCCGGGACCGAAGATCGTCTTCTGGGATCTCGCGTGGCGGTTAGTATGAGTTCTGAAACAAAGATAGGCAGCCCAGCCTTGCCTCGTGTATCCCCTGCATGAACCGTTAGCGGGCACTTCAGACCTCGTCGAGTTTGTTTTGTTTCGTCGACGCATGCAAGGGTGTTTCTTTGTCATTGTTTCGAATCCTCGAATAACTTTTGATATCATTTATCACTAGTCCTTCGTCTATGAATTTTGTTCAACTATTCGATAGAAGGTATGCTGTCGGATGATCATGAGCTTCCATGCAGAAAATAGCTCATCAAGCTATGCCTCTGAAACCTGACGCTTTGAGAGTTTTTCATGTCGATGCATAGGGCTGTAGGGGCGGAAGTGCACCTTGTCCATGTCCAAATTTCTCAAGCCATCATTGCCACGTCTCTCTCACAACCTGCCGGTCATGTGCTAATCAAAACTTTCCTTTTGTCACCAACATTTCTATTTTTGCCCCTTCACGCTCTCTCGAGCCACTCTGGAATCCTGAGCTTCGCGGTGACAGGCAAAGAGAGCCCTCAGCCTTATACGTGACCAGACTCGTCCCCAGATCCGTCGTCGCCGTCCCAGTCCTCGCTCTCCAGGCCGTCACCTCGAATAAATAGTGACCCAATCCATCCGACCAGGGCAAGGCCACCGAAAACGCTCCATGCAAGGGCCTCACCCTTGGGCCGGACGTCGATGGATAAGGAGAAGAGACCACCGGAGACGAAGGGCCCAAAGCTGCGCCCCAACGCGGAGAGAGTCTGAGCTACACCGTTCAGGGTGCCGAGACTGGCGTGTGACGGCGCCGAGTTTGTAATCTGATGTCGGTGACGGTCAGCGATGTGATCACCAGCAAGGGTACAGGAATTTCATTTACCAGAAGCATGACGCTCGATAGGCCGCCGACGGCGCATATGTTCTTTAGCACGAGGACAAAGCCGAGCTCGGCGTAAAGCCACAGCCGGCCGTTGCCGATGCCGAGCAACGGCTCATCGTCGAGGTAGCCGACCCAGGGCATGAGTACCATGCTGACGGCAATGCCGAGCAGAGACAGTCGGTACGCCCCTAGGCTGCCAGTATTGGCCTTGAGTGGCTGGTAAAGAAAGGCTTGGAAGAGGATGGTAGCCAAGCCGGCGAAGCTGAGGCTGACGCCGATGTTTCCAGGGGCCAGCTCGCGACCTGTCGGGGCAGGAGCGGCGGCGAAGATGGGAAACAGACTGTTGAAACTGATGTTGGATAGTTGAAAGACGAGATAGGTGGTTAGTAGGAGGAGAGTCGTATGATTCAGGAGATCCCGCCATGTGGGACCCTTGGCTTGGGCGGCGGACTTGGAGAACAGTGCCTCCTGACCAGAGGGGGTAGCGCTGTTGATGTCGGCATCATCGGCGGCAGAAGATGAGGAAAGAGAGGAATCAGGCGAGAGGAGAGGCCGGCGCTGATCGGTCGTCTGCGTGTGCGGCCAGCGGGAACTCCACGAACTCGTACCAGCCGCGGACGAGGTCTTGAAACGCACCCACGAGGATAGGCGATGGAGGACCTGAGGCTGCCAGGGCCCTTGTTCGTCGTCCTCGAGCGTCTCCTGAAACCACAGGGCAACGACGACAACGCTCAGGGCAAGCAGAACGGCAGCGCAGACATTGGGGGCCAGATAGGGGTGACTCGGCGCGATGCGGCCAACGAGCAAGCCGCCGAGAGCCGGACCGGTTATCCCACCCAGCGAGTAGATTACAGGCAGATAGGTGAAAGCCTTGCTCTGGTTGGACCGGTCGGTGATCTCGCCAAGGACGGTGGGCACGCAGGCAGCGTTGCCATTGAGCAGACCCATGGCGACGTGTACGACGACGACATGCCAATAGCGCTCGCACAGACCAAAGAGGGCGAAGCAGCAAGCCAGCGACAGGGTACCGGCCAGGAGGACGGGTTTGCGGCCGACGACGTCCGAGGCATAGCCCCAAAGGAAATTGGTCGAAAGCTGGGCCAGAGCAAAGGCGCTGGCTAAGATGCCGACGTAAAGACCGATTTGGCCAGTGGGGATACCCGGCATCGACGCAACCATCCGCGGAAGGTAGGGAGAGATTGAATTGAGGGCTGTCTGCTCGGCGAGAGAAAGAAAGGCCAGGAGGAGCAGCTGGCGGACCGGCAAGGGCGTCTGCTCGTGAATCGGCGAAGACTCTTCAGCGGATGAAGAGCCGGAAGAGCTACTACCGGGGGCGTCATCGTCGTTTTCGGAAGCGGGCGCCTCAGCGGGAGGCGCCATAGCGGGAAAAGTCTGGTAACGATACGTCGACGAACGACGGAAGTCGGCCAGCGTCAGGATTGGAGCGCCGGCATGGAACGAGCCCGACGACAGCGTGCGGTTCACGGCGCGAGCGCTGGGTCGCCGGGGGACGGACTCTACGCGCGCCATTTGCGGCGGGCGTTCCGTAATGGGTGAACCGTTCATTGCCACCGGGGCGTCGTCGTCTTCGTCTTCGTCTTCGTCGTCGTCGTCGTCGTCGGTCGGGTCCTCGCCACGACGGCGACCAGACCAGTAGCGGAGACGAACGGGGCGGCACGGTTATGTGAGAGCGATGGCGACGGAGTCATGCTGCCTCAGTCAAAGAAGAAGCAGGGATAGAAAGAAGAAGAGTCGACGTTGGGCGACGTTGGAATGGGACAGTCTAGAGAAGCCGCTTGCTCCATCGGGGCGAGCGGCTGCCGATGATCGGCCGACGACGTCATTGGTTTTTTTTGTTTCCCGTATTTTCTTCTTCCGCAAACAACGTCGCGACATTTCCTGTTAATGAAGGCAGAGAGTATCAGCTTGCCCATCTATTTTGTATACATGTATGGCCTCACTCTAGATTTCGTACGTGCAAACAAAGTTGAATGACAGCGTCGATGAGACGACATCTGAAACGAGCGCTCGACTACGGATGCTCCTTATTACAGCACTAGGTTTACATCTACCTACTACTCTGACCTCCCCTCTAAGGTCTCTCTCTCTCTCTCTCTCTCTCTCTCTCTCTCTCTCTCTCTCTCTCTCTCTCTCTCTCTCTCTCTCTTCTCCCCTCAGACGTGAGTGTTGACGTCCCCAACGTTAAACAGTTCCAGGTGAATCCGCTCAGAATCAACTCCCTTCTCCCCCAGCCACGCCCTCGTCTGCACCATCCATTCCGCCGGCCCGCAGAGGTAGTATCCTGCAGCGACATCGTCCAAGTGAAGCGCGCCCTTCGCCGCAGCTCGATCCATGCTCAGCCTGCCCTTGACGTCGTAGTCGCGGCCCTGCTGGTCCCCTTCCTCCACCTTCTTGACGAAGATGAGGGGCCGCACGTTGGCGTGCCGCACCGCGATGGCTCGTACGTCGTCGCCGAAGCATACGGCTTCGCAATGTCGCGCCCCGTGTACCCAGCTGACGGACCGTTTCGTCGGGCCGTCGACGATGGACTGAAGGATGGACATGAGCGGCGTGGCGCCGACGCCGAGAGAGAGCAGTACGACGGCTGAGTCCTCGTGTTTTTCGTCCAAGAAGAACTCGCCACGAGGCGCGCTCAGCTCAAGCTCGTCTCCTTCGTCAAAGTCGTCGTGAAGTTTGTTAGACACGAGGCCCGCCACGGCCGTCGTCGAATCGTCTTCCCTCTTCACCGACACGCGGTATAGGTCCATGCCTTCTCTGGGCGCGGAGCTGAGACTAAACTGCCGGCTCTGGAAGAACCCGTGGAGCTCCGGGATGCGGATCCGGGCGCTGACGTACTGACCCGGTCGGAAGCGCGGAAGCGGTAGTCGGCCATCGACGGGCCGTAGATATAGATTGACAATATCTTCGGCCTCGGTCTCCTTGTGATCAACGCAAAAGACTCGCCAGCCTCGCCAATCGGCCACCTGATCGTACAGTTCTCGCTCGCGCTGAATAAAGACGTCGGCCAACTGGTTATAGGCTGCTGCCCAAGCGTCGGCAATGGCAGGCGTGAGGACCTCATCCCCAAGCACCTCCGCAAAGGCGGCAATGAGGAACTCCCCAATGACGGCGTACTGCTCCGGCTGCACCACCAAAGACGCATGTCGTTGAGCGATGCGATCGACGGCACCCGCCAGCAGCGGCAAATTATCGATATGCGCCGCGTAAGCGACGACAGCAGAAGCCAGGGCCGCCTGCTGGGCGCCGTCCCGCTGGTGGCGCACGGAGAAGATGTTGTTGAGCTCGGGACGGGCGGACAGCATGCGCTGATAGAAGGTCGTCGTAATGGCTTTACCGCGCTGCGCGAGCAGTGGCGCCGTGGACTTCACCAGGGCGACTTGTTCGGGGGTGAGCGCCATACGGGATATGCGACTTTTACCGCTGCTTAACGAGTATGTCGGGTCTATGCAAAGGTAAGGGTGACGAGGTCGTCTGCGATGTTTGGGGATGTGGTTAACAGTGGCGACACAGCAGAGTACCTATCAAAGATGAGGTTTGCAATGTTGTTGAGGAAGCAGGGCAAACTGCTTTCCATGCACCGCTACACAAGAGGTATATATAGATATTCAAGGTCCTCGAATCACAAATGATGCAGCGCATCAACGACCGCATCCCGCCTCTTACGCCAAGCTCGTCACTGAAAGCTTTTACGTACATGATGCGCGACACACAGGCTCGTCTCCTCAGCAGGCCGGAGAATCGGAGACGCATCCGTCAGCCTCGTCAGTCAAATCCCTTGGTCACAAGATCGGGGTCTACCACTACTCAGTCACGCACGTCAAACGTTCTACCTACCTACCTATGCACACCGGTACGCTTATCTTGTTCTGTAGTATGTGCGTACGTATAGCCTATAGGCATGCAGATGCAGTGAGTGGGCAAATCAACTCTACGGCCATGGAAGTCACGTAATATCAATCACCGAGGGAAGTCTTTTCTCCAAGGCATCCATCAAGGGAGTCAAACCATGAGGTCGTTCATACCCCTACATACCTACCTAGGCAGTAGGACAGTAAGGTTGATAGGTGAAAAGGGGTCTGTATCTATCTGTGAAGGTCATAGAAACAAAAGCCTAACATTGTTAAACAGTAAAGCTTTGCAAACTTGTATTCCCTCGTTCACGGCCTTTACATCGGTGTGACGACGTATGACAGCGTCAGATGGTAATGTAATGCTCATCGAGGCAAGCAACCAGACAAACAAACAGATAAGCACGCCCTGTCCAATCCAGTTAGAGGAGGCACTGGAGAAGGACAGACGCTCTTCTCCCCCAATTTCACACTACCTACACCACTTTATCTACAGAGTATTTCACTAACTTCTTCTCCCCTTTTGACGCGACATCGCTCCCTCTGTTTGGCTACTAACTAGTTCGACAAGCCCATCCAATAGCATATGTTAATCTAGTCGCATGCCCGTCTCTCTGGCCTTGACGCGCCTATGGTTACTTACCATCCTATTTGAATGCCTCGAGGCTAGGCACTTCATTACGTTACTTCATCGTTGACCTACGCAAGCAACGGTGCGCTCCGATCTTCCTGATGAAGAATGCCGTCATCGTTCCGCGGCAAGTTCAGCAACTGAATACCGTGTTTTGTCTCAGCAAAGTAGTACGTACGGATACGGCAACACTCCGCAAATCAGGTCCGGATCTCTTCTCCCGCCGCAACTACTAGGTGCTGTGCCCCCTCTGAGCAGCACTCGATGGGGCGGATGGCGCTAGGTACTAAGGAAAGACGCGTTTGCTGGTGTTGAGCCGGTGTTCCCTGCTCATCACGATCACCCCCTTTGCTCCCTGCCAAGTGACAATTCGCTTCACGTCCGTCACGCAGCTTCACCAGCCGTTGAACAAAATCAACCCTCACGACCTATCATTGAACTCACCAGTCGTGACATAGACGCAAAACAAATGAAGCCAAATTGCCTAAAACCTCTCAACCGCCATCGAGGCGTCCTACCTGCCTACTACATACCAGTGATTGATACTAAAAACTGGCCAAGCATTCGCGAAAGCACCCATCACGCCCGGTATTCCACCCACTCCAATCTCTTCTAAAAAGAGCATGTCTATCATCAAAGAATTTGCTCACAGAGCCTCATGAAAGAAGAGAAAAAAAGGACATAGAAGAAGAAGAAGAAGAAGAAGAAGAAGAAAAGTAAAAATCTATTCCCACCGACGAAGTCGTCGATATACATGTGTAGTCGGTTGTATATAACTTTTGAAAAAGCCGTGGCCTTGAAGTCTGGCCAAGTGTGCCATAGCGGACTCGGTCCAGCTCATGCTCGCCGCATGTTCTTGGATAATAGGAGTCTCGCCACGACCACCTCCCGGCATGAATTATTCCCGCCCAAGGGTCCGTAGATGTGATGGCAGGTCAAGAATGCCCGCTCACCAGGCACCTCCGTGACGTTCTAGAAGAAAAACGAGAGAGTAAAGATGAGGGCGGTAAAGAGTGTTGTCGTCGTCAGCTCGAGCTCGAACCAAGCTGCCTGTCCGCCGAAGGCGATCTTCTTGCTCGTCGGCGTTGGGTGGGCAACCATCGTCTTTGGGTCCCTCGCCAACAGATCCTCGCGGTCCGGCATCATCGGCGGGTCGATGGCGTATGCGATCGGCACCCACAGCGAACTGCAGATGAAGACGAACGTGAGCGGCGGCCAGAAGGCGTGCGTCACCAGCGAGAGCAGCACGTCCTTGAGATTCGTGCCCGTCACGTAGCAACGGAACGATGTCATGGCCACGCCCGTCAGCGTCATGTACACGAAAGCCAGATGGAAGAAGCCCATATAGTTGAAGAGGATGGCCCAGAGCCGTCGGACCATGTTCTTCTTGCGAACCGGGTCTCGCTCGTTGAGCGCCGACGAGAGTGAACCCGTCGGCTTGAACGCCTGAGCGGTGCCGCCGAGCCATCGTGGCAAGATGAAGGAACGGATGATGCACAGCGCAATGTAAGGCGCCATCCAGAGTTGATAGCGGGCGCTCCTCTGCCCCGTGTGGTAGCCGGCAGGCACCGACAGGACGAATTCGCAGAGTCGGTTGGAAATGGTCGAGGCGAAGCACATGCGGATGAGCCACCGCAGCTGTTCGTCCGTTGCGTAGGCTACCAGTGTCTTGCCCATGAGAAGGATGATGGGGATGGCAAAGAGAGAAATGGTGAGGGCAATAGTGTACATGCTGAGCGTGGCGTATAGGAAGCCGGAGAAGCGCTGGGCAAAGGTCATCTTGCGGACCGCCTCTCCCCAGAGGCAAAAGTTGAGCTTGAAGGAAGTGTCGACAGTACCAATAGCCCAGCGCGTCCTCTGCTTGAGATGACTGCCATAATCCTCCGGTACAGTGCCAAACTGCAGCGGCTCATGCACGTAGGCCGTCTTCCAACCCTTACCGAGCATGTGCGTTGAAGTGGCAACGTCTTCGGCCAGCGAGCCTAGCGGAAAGTTTCCGATCTCGTCGAGCGCTTCACGTCGGGCAACGTAACCAGACCCGGTACACCAGGCAACTCCGAGGGCGTCCTTTATGGGCTCGATGACGTGGACGAAGAAGTCGAGGCTCTGAGCGAGGGGGTCAGACGGCGGCGTGTTGTAGAAAAGCTGTGGAGGACAGGCGAGGGCCATTTTGGGGTCGATGAGGAGGTGAGGAAGCACTGCTCGGAGCCAGTTTCTCTCCGGGATCTGATCATAGTAAGCACAGAAGCGGCTTGGTCGGGATTTACGAGGAGAGACACTCACCATGTCTGCGTCCAGGGCGGCCATGAATCGACCAGCCCCGCCGGGGAGAAGATGAACCTGGTCCAGCCCGTAGTTGAGGTTCCCAGCCTTGAAATGATGCGGCTTCCCGGGTATCTTTTCGCGGGCCATGTAGTACAAATGGGGGTATATGCCTGTCATTCGAGAGACTGCGGCCTCAAGGCCGGCCGACTTGCCGTCGTCAAGCACAATGACCCTGTAACGGTCATCGGGATAGTCGAGATCGCAGGCGCCGCGGATGGTGTCGAGAACGAGATCGTCGTCCTCACCACAGCAGGTGATGAAGACGTCGACGGTAGGAACCTCATAGCCCTTGAGTCTCAGCTTCAGCCGCCGCCGCCGCTTCATGGACCACATTGTCCACGAGTTGTGCATGAGGGAAGGAATCGCAACGGCGATCTCGACGCCAATAAAGATCCAGGCAGCAATGTATGTTTCGCTGTGTCGCCATTGTGACCATACGATGCAGAGGATACGGTAGACCAGGTAGAGGATATAAATGATGGAGTTGACAAAGACGAGAAGAGGCACGAGACGGAAAAGATGCCGTCTCCAGCCGCGCCAGGTGTCGGCATCGTCACGATCGCCAATAACAGTTATCGAATCGGCCGTCTCAGCCCAATCCTTACTGACGGGCTGCTGAACAGAGTTGTGAAGCAGGGCAGCGAGGCTGATGTTGCTCTGGTTCTGGAGTAAAGTGTAAGCTACAGCTGGTTGGGCAAAGGAGACGTGGAGATACTCACCATGGGAGTCGAGGGGCAGGAGTTGAAGGTGCTGAACTTGTGTATCGCCGTTGACGAACACACGGGCGTCTGCTGGTTCGTCTGCCAGGAGCGGATGCTGCCGCCAGACTCATGTCGACTCTCGATGAGGGTCCGAGAATCCGACTTGGATGGAGGAGACCACTCTTGGGGGATCTTTTCGTCGTTGATCTGCAGAGGAGCAGGTGCCGCGTCGCCAACAGTCAGGCGCAAGTCCAGAGGACTATCACGAAGAGGCGACGGCATGATTTGGCGTTCCAAATCAGGCGTGCCGGCCATGTCGGGCGAGCCGTCGCCTAGAGGAGGTGAAGTTTATAGCCAGCCAGGTTCAGACAGAGGCAAGGTTCTTCAAGTCGATGTACGAAGGCTGCAGCTGTCGATGGGGTGCTGTCGAAGATTAGGGGTAGTCACGGAAGATTGTCGAAGGGAAAAGGGAAAAGAGTTTCCAACGCTCGAAAAGAAGAAGGGAATCAGCCGGTAGAAGAGGCAAAAGACGAGCAAAATATGGAATGGAAGAGAAGAAAAAGACGGACAAGAACTGGAGACGAAGATGAGACGACAGTAAAGACGGTGGGGAGGGGGGGCAAAAAGGGAGAGAGAGACGTCGGGGTGAGAGACAGGGGGAGGAAGAGAAAGAAATGGCGGTTGATGCTGCTGGAACGACGAGAGGCAATAGAGGCCGTACCATGGCCGTGCCAGGACCGTACCGTGCTGACGAAAAAGGTACCCGGTCCGTCAGCCGAATTTAGCGGGCGGGCCGAGTACAGAAGACAAGACGGCATTTCAGAGGCGCGCGCGCTGGGCAGGTATGTGCCCATTGTTCTCCGGGCCGACAGAGGAGAGACATGGACCGAAACAGGAAGCGGGCTAATGCAGGTACCTGCAGTCGAGGCACGTTGCGATTGTTTGTTGTACGGATGTCCGGACGGATACAATTTACGGATATTACGACGAAAGACTGTTGCTGCGAGGACGGACTGAATTTCTCCGCCAGAGTCGACGATGGTGAGCACCTAGTTTCCTAACCTGCTGCAGGGTCGTATGCACACCATGTTAATACATATGTAGGTAGGTACGCAGTATCCGTACGGACATATGCATCACCGGCTCCTCGTCGTGGGTTCTCACGGTAAGACGAGCAGCACAAAATTTTCATCATTCTTCTTTTCTCAGCAAGACGGTGATGCCGTGGTTGCAGGTCCATGCACACACAGTAAGATGGATGCTCGCCTGTAGAGTGTATGAGCGAGATAAGTGGTAGGTGACGTCGCGAGCAGTGGGGACGTCCAGCTACGGGTGCTATCTCCTCAGTGGGCTTCCGGGTCCACTCCTGCCACCACACCCTGCCACGGGCCACAGTCCACACGCTATACCCCGGTCAGGGGGGGAGGGGCGCGCGCGCGAGCGGGCAATCCACACATCCACTGACGTGCAGATCGCTGTGGGCACAGCGCTAGTTGTAAGCTGCCTGCACGGATAAGCTGTGGGTGCAGTGAACCCCTGTGGGACCTGTAGCGGGCCCAGGCGGGCGGGTGTCCCGCTATAACAGCGCCGCACTGCTGCCGTAGTCTGTAGGGTAGGGAGTTTTGCAGCGAACACTGACCAGGAGACGCTTTGCACAATGCCAGTCCGCGAACATTTCGAGCGGCTCGATCAGTCTTCTTCCATCCTTCGTTCCACAACAGTGACAATTCGTTAAGCTTCGATGCCTCCGTTCAGTTTGCAATGGCCGATGCCGCATCAACATCCAACTGCGTAACATTATACCGTCTCACTCAGATGAAGACTGAAACAAGCCTTCGAAAGTAAGATGCGGCCTGTGCTGTGGATTACCTGTGCCATCTCATATATCTTATCCGTACATCTTTTAGTGATTGAGACGTCTGACACACGCATCCAGTAACAGGGTCCCGTTGTCATGATGCTGAGGTTCCCCTTTCGATCTGCCACTGTCCACTACGGATATCCTGTACGGACACTCATCTAACGCATCGTCTGCTTGTGCAGCAGTGGCGCAGCACAAACGCCTCAGCATTCATCGTAAAGCAGAAGCATCGCCTCAGCATGCATTATTCTCATTCAGAAGGGCCTTTAGAAATCGCTCAGCTACGCTCATGCCACCAAAAGACAACAACATCTTCTTCCTTATTTCCATGGGACACTGTCTCGTAGTGGCTGGACAGCTGCGACACGAATGTCGGCCGCCCCAGACAGGGCAAGATGTTTTCAGGCCCTGATTGTTTTTCGTCCCCTCTTCGACGATGGCCAGAATCAAGACTTGAAGCCCCCGGATCGAGTACGAAAACAATAACAGCCTATTGCAACTGATAAGTAGGATTATCACGTAGCCGCGGCAGCAGAGCAGAGATAGGCACCCTGCCAATATCCTCTGAGAGCTGCCTGTCACGGCCAATTGCCGGTCATTGTCGCATTGCGAGAGACGGACAGTTAAGTCGTATTCACAATCTCACTTCTTGGGTGTTATAGAGCAATGTAGGAAGAAACCACGACAACGGAAAAGATAGGAACCGCTGCCAAACACAAGAGTTGCTGCCTCTGAAGTGTTGATAGCCCGAGCTGAGGTTGAGGAGGATCAGACTTGCCCCGCAGTCTCCGCCTGTTTTTCCCCGTTTTAGTGGCCGAAGACGGGACCGGCCGCACCGGAAATTCCCCATCGGAATTACTTCGACTGGCGCGCGCCAAGTTGCGGGGAGCCGGACGTCAATGGCTCAGGTAAGAAGAGAAACAAGAAACAAACATGATTGCCGTCATGCAAGGACGCTACTACGTATAGACGAAAAGAGAGCTTGGTGTGTCAAGGAAAGTGGACCACCACTATCGTCCATGTCTTACAGAAAACGACGGCCGACGGATTTGAACCGGCAATGGCTTCTTGCTGGTTGGACGATAGACGCAATGTGAGGAGGAGAGAGGAATCTATTGGACGAAGTAGGGGAGAAAAGGGCGAGAAAAGAAGAAAAAAAAAAGAGGCGTCTACGGGATGCAGCCTCATCGACCCACGTCGACGGCGACCTCGTGGGCGTGTGAACCCTTGGTTGTTGTACGATGCTTATCCCGATGCCAGGTACGGATACACAACTGTATCTGCTTATAGTACGGATACATACTCCGTAGCAGCCAACGTTACCCGCTTCTCAGCGTCGAGAAACCCCAAGCCACCCCGTTCTCGAAGCCACGAAAGCTACGTGAGTGGCAAAGACAAGACGGCGAAGACGACTTCGCAGTAAAAACACAACAATAAAACAAACAAAGAAAACAAACCCTTGCACTGAATGCTCTAGGGAGTCTTTCAAGGGGCAGAGGGAGGGTGCGAATGTTCCGGAAAGGAAAGAAAAAAGAAGAATTGAACAAAGGAAAAAAAAAGAAGACCTGCCCTGCGTCAGCATTCCCATCAATCCATTCCCCAACCCTACTGAACGGCGCAGTAGCGCGTTCAGTCATTCAAGCTTTCGATCCGTCCATCACCATGGCGAGACCGACCAGTCTCGGCGCGTTGGCCTGCCAGCAGAGGAGGAAGAGTGATAACTTTCAAAGAAAAAGAAAGAAATAATGACGAAATATGAAGTCTCAGGGTACGGGTACGGATACACGAATGCAGAGATGTAGGAAAGTATTTGCTTGGCCTTACGTACATGATCTGTGTTGTGCAGGTTATGGCACGGGCTCACCTTAATACTAGGACTAGAAGTTGGTAGGCCGATTAGCAGGCACGCGTCTGGCTGTCATCACGGGACGAGACCACCGCGCGCCGAGTACTCCCTGGCGTCGCGGGCGATTCGTATTCGTACCGCTACTTGCGTAAGCCTGAACGAACCCCCTACGCCAGGGGGGATGGGTTTGCAGGAAGGGCAGGCCGGGAATGCTACAGGGGCTGATCTCCCCCCCTTGAGTGCGCCCAAAGAAAGCCTTACCACCATGTAGCCGTACTGGGGACCTATACCGTCCTGTCGCCCCGACAGCAGGTACCTCCTCTCCCCGTCTCTGCCAATCGGGGCCCCCCCCTGTGCCATCATCATCATCACATCATCCATCCCCTTTCTATCACGACCAGGCCATCGTCGATGCGCCCGCGCGCTGCCTCTTCGTCTCGCCAGCGCCGAGACTCGGAACGTCGCTCCTTTGCCTTCTGCCGTCGCCCATCGCCGCCATGCTCCGCTGGCTCGTCAATGTCGGCTTCCTGGCGCTGCCAATAGCTGCCACGCTCGGCATCTTGATCGCGCTGCAGATGCATCGTCAAGCGTCCGGCCAGCCGCCTCTCTTCACCCCGCCCGCAACCGACGAGTGGTCAGAGAAGACGTACTGCCAGAGGTCGTACGGCATACACCCCGACACCAAGGGCCAGCAGTATACGCGTTCGTCTCCGCTCCCCCCTTTCGCCTGACATTTGGGGATGCCGCTGCTGACCCTTTCTGCCATGCAGTGAATCCGAACCAATGGGCCATGAAGGATGGCGACGAGGGTTTCCTGTGCATGAATGTGCGTCGGGCCGCCGCTTTTGCTGTCTTTGTTTGACTGCTGACCCTCCTCGGGTTCGACAGGTGACGACATTCAGCAACCAGACATATGCCACAGACACGATGGCACCCCAATTCAAGGTCTTCTGGCAATATCCGCAGTATAAGACTGGTCAGCCCGTGCACGCCTATCCCAACATCAAGGTGGACGGCGATGTGCTCCCGGCGCAGCTTCAGAGCGTCAGCCAGGTCGGCGTCGATTTTAGTTGGACGATGCGCCTCGACAACGAAACTGGCCCGACGAACGACCTCGCCGAGCTGACGGCTGGCAACGTCAATTCCAATGTTGCCATGGATATGTTCATAGACAGCGATCAGGAAAAGGCCAAGGACAGTACGCGTGCCGATTACGAAGTGATGGTCTGGTTCGCTGCCATCGGTCCGGCTACCTATGCCATTGGCCAAGACCGTGGCCCTGTCATGTCCAAGAGAGTCGACGGCACAAACTTGTATGCGCCTGAATCTTCCTTCTCGCGTCGTCTCGCTAATCATGTCTAGTAACTTGTATGTCGGTCAAAACGACCGCAAGCAGCACGTCCTCACTTGGAAAGCCACCAGTATGGCTCACGACTTTCATGGCGACATTTCGCCTCTCATCCAAAAGGTTCTCGAAACAGAACGCAAAGGCTTTCCATCGGCATCGGACTACTTGGGATACCTTTCTTTCGGCACCGAGGCGTACTACTCAGACACACCCGTTACATTTTCCGTGCCTTCACTGTCAATAGACATCCGGAAGACTTGAGATTTTTACTATATCATAGACTAGTACAGCCAGCCATTTTTTGTTTTCTCTCTCATTCAAAGAAGGTCATCATCATTCATAGCAAGATATATCCACAAAGTTTCATTCTGCGCCGCAGGTTGGTTCATTCATCTACATACATGCTCAGTGACAAGGCTATCGGGCTTGAACAAGGCACCGGCCGCCAGATGGCGTAAGCAAGAAGTGAATCCGCGGCTTCATGTCTTCGTCGGACATGCCCTCGAGCGACGATATGTGAGCCTCGGGAAAGGCGTGGAAGAAGCGAGCGCTGGCCAGGCGAAGCTCCATCCGGGCGAGGTGTTGGCCAATGCAAACTGCGAGACTGGTCAATACGATATACGGCACGGGCACGTAAAACTCGTATACTGACCTCGTGGCCCGCGGCCAAAGGGCATAAAGGCATCCTTCATTTCCTTGGTCGGCTCCGCCCATCGATCAGGGATGAAGCTATCCGGGCTGGGGTAAACGATCGGATCTCGGTGCATGCTGTACGCCTGAGCGCTGACGACAGTGCCGCCATCTAGACGGTAACCCGCAAGATCGGCACCTCCAGGGGGCACCACGCGCGGTAGGCCGGAGGGGGCAGCCGAGTAGAGGCGCAGCGTCTCGTCGACGACGTGATTGAGGTACGGCAAGGCATGTAGCTCAGCTTCGCCAAAGTCGGGTGGTAGAGTGCGAAGCTCGTCGACCAGCTTGGCGCGGATGTCGGGCCTGCGGCAGACGGACCACGTGAGGTAAGTCAGGGTATTGGCGGTAGTATCACTTCCTGCGACGATGTACGATTGGGCCTCGTTGAGAATCTCGTGGAAGGGGAGCTTCTCGTCTGCCTCGGCGCGGAAGAGCTTGGTGAAGAGCGTCTCCTGCGGCAGGTTGGGATCCTCGTCGACGAGACGGCGGTAGCGGTTGAGGGAATCGCTGGCGTAGCGTCTCAGGTTGGCGGAGGCTTCGAACGCTCGCCTGAAGAAGGGCAGCGGCACGATGCCGCTGAATTGGACGAGGTTGGGGAAGATTGAGCGGAGGGCAGAGATGTAGTTGACGCGCTCCAGCTCGCGAGCGTATGCGTTTTTCTTTGGCAAAGTGTGTCAGGAAGAGATATGTTGGGTTGAAGTTAGTCGAAAAGGGGGGTCTGCTACTGACCTGACCCAGCTCCAGCATGCGGAACGAGTCACCAAAGGTAAGCTCGCCGATGATGTCGGTAGCCATGAAGAGCCACCATTTGAAGACATCTGCCGTGCCGCGCTCCTTCATCTCCTGCCCGATACGGCTGATGGCGAGATTAACTCGGGCCTCCACCCTCGGCGCCAGGCTCTTCAGCGACGTCTCGGACATGGGCCCAGCCATCATCCTGCGATGGCGGCGGTGGAAGTCGATGTCTACGGTGGAGAAGAGGGACTCGGTGTCGGCCGAGACGATGCGCCTGTAAAAATCGGACTTGCGGAAAGTTTCCTTGGTGCTGTAGATTGTCTTTACGGCTTCGATGTCCGACACGGCTACCTCGTTGGGGCCGAGCCGTACGACGGGGCCGTACATCTGGTGAAGACGGTGGACGTACGAGGTGCGTGTCGCGGTCATGAAGTGGAAGTCGAGAATGAGGCTTGTGTACTTGGTATACCACGGTCCGGGGACGTGAGCCGTCGACGAACGAAGAATCTGGAAGATACTCTGGTATGTTCCTTTAGTTTTTTGGTCTCTTGAAGATGAGATCGTGTAGGTCAGGGGGGTATATCGCTTCTCACCCGTAAAGCGACCAGCGCAATAGCGCAGCCGGCCAGATAGAAGAGGGCCAAGGCCATAGTGAAGAATACTAGGTAGGGTAAGATGAAACTGGATAGGATGTTTTTTTTTTTTGAAAAACCAAATGAAATAGATTCTCTTGAGGAGGAATGCTGTCAAGCTATAGCTGTGTCAAGAGGGCGGACGAGGAGCTGACGTTGGGTTGATATTCAACAAGTCTTCAAAGGTGTGAGCTGGCGTAAGCAAGATGATGTGTATTTCTTACTGAAGACTATGACAAGTCGACTGTAACATACTACAAGTCGTTTATGGAAAACAAGGCATCGGGAGCCTCCTTTAAACAATTCAGTTCCTTCTTACCACCCCGCCATAGCAGCACGATGGAACGGCGGCATAAGCCAAGTGACGTCGGCCAGCACCAGAGAACGGACTCCAACGGCGCCGACATGCTCCGACGTGCGGAGGGCTCATAATAAGCCTCGGTGACTTGCACGCGCCGGCTTTCCGACGGGCGAATCGCCACTGCGCCGACACTTGACGACACCGGTAGGAGCGACCAGGTAGGCTAGTGAGAAGTCGATCTTGGATGCCTTGTCCGGGCTTTTGGCCGTTGCGAGCTCGGGGTTACGAGTTGGGGAGGTATAACGGGATAGAGGGGTCTCGAGAGTCGAGGGTGACTGAGTGATCCGACAACCTTCGACGCCCTCGTACGGGCAAATGTGTTATGCAGGATGTATGTACGGAAGTACGGATATGGATACTGTGCATGCAGGTTTCAGTCGTCGGCATTCCGATCCATGTCGTCAGGAAAGAGAAACGGCTTTTTTGTCTCTCAACCAGCCTCCGTCATTATTCTTTCTCTCTCTCACTGCCTCTTTCTCACTCCTCGCTCGGAAACGACATTAGACAATAGCCGATAGCAGGACGCCTCTTTCTTAACTATCGTGCCCTTTCCGTCCATCATTTGAAAGGTAAATAAGTCATCTGGACGGACCGAACTACCGCATGCCCTCATCATGGGGCTCTCTTCCCTGCAGGCCTTATGCAACCTTCCCCTCAACGGCGACCAGTAAGCTAACGCCCGTTGAGACCTCCTCTTTAGATAGGTACGGAAGAGGAGCATGCATCGGATGCGAGAAGGTTGCCCTGCCCAACTTTAAGCCGGTAGCATACTTCTGCGGATACTTACATCCCCATGTCTCTTATATGAATATCTGCACGCAATCGTCTTGATAGGGGAAGAATCGATCTCTTGACCATGTCCCCTTCCCCCCCTTCCCCTCCTCTACAAAAAAGAAGGTCCTCCTTCTCTCCAATTTCGAAGCTCTCAAGTTCGATTTTAAACACGCCTCGTACATTAGGGTCCCCGGCTATCGCGGCGTGTCTCATGAGCGACATCGGGCTTCAAGGGGGGAAAGGACGGAGGCGCATGTGAGGCCCGCAGCTTCTCTCGATTTGATTGAAGGCAGACTTGACTTGCCTTGCGCGTAATCATATAATTCCTTCTCTTCTTCGTGGGCTCCCTAGCTTTAACCCCTTCTTCTTCTTCCCCCTCTTCTTCTTCTTCTTCTCCTCTCACCGTCTCGTGGCGAAGCTTCGTCCCGATCGTCAGATTATCGCTAGATTTACGCCATACAGCCATGGCTTCTTTGCTTATCCAAGTGCTTATTATCGTCAGCGCCGTCATCGCTCAACCCTCCCCTTTCGATCCCCTCGACTATGTCGATCCTCTCATCGGCTCCATCAATGCCGGCAATGTCTTTGCCGGCGCGACGGTGCCGTACGGCATGGCCAAGGCCGTTGCCGATACTGATGGTCAGTCGAACCAGGGCGGCTTCAACTTCGACGGCCGGCCCGTGACGGGCTTCAGCCTCATGCACGACTCTGGCACCGGTGGGGCTCCTTCGCTCGGTAACTTTCCGCTGTTCCCCTTTGCTTCTTGTCAAGGCGACGACGTGAATGGATGCGCTTTCCCCAAGAAGAGTCGGACTCAGTTCGGCAATTACATCCGGGAGAGTGTCAAGGCCCGGCCCGGCTACTTTGGCCTCACTCTGGCCTCCGGGCCGGAGGTGGAGATGACGACGACCCGGCACACGGCCCTGTTCCGCTTCAGCTTCGGCCCCGAAGACAAGCCGCTGATTCTGCAAGACTTGACGGATCTTTCCAACTCACGCCAGGACAATGCCTCTGTCAAGGTCGACGCCGCCGCCAGGCGCATCACAGGCGATGCCGTCTTCACACCGAGTTTTGGTAGGGGCCAGTACCGGCTTTTTTTCTGCACCGACTTTGGCGCCGGCCGCGATGTCGTCGACTCTGGAATCTTCGTCGACTCCCGGGCCAGCTCTGCCGTCCAGGAGCTTCTCATCTCGCGCGGCATGAATCCGCTGCCCGGAGGCGCTTTCATGCGTTTTGCCCCCGGCGACCAGCCCGTGCTGGCGCGCGTCGGCATAAGCTTCATCAGTTCCCGCCAGGCCTGCGCCAACGCCGAGGCGGAGATGCCAACCTGGGACTTTAGAGAGCACGAGACGGCTGCTGCGGAGGCCTGGCGCCGCAAACTGGCGCCCATCTCTATAGACGCGACTGGTGTTGACCCCATGTTCGTCCGCACCCTCTACTCCGGCGTCTATCGCACCATGATCAGCCCGCAAAACTACACGGGTGAGAACCCGCTCTGGGACGACGACGGCGAGCCCTACTTCGACTCCTACTATTGCATCTGGGATCTGTTCCGCTCCCAGCTGCCGCTGCTCACCATCATCGACCCGGACGCGCTGGAACAGGTGGTTCGCTCGCTCATTTCCATCTACGAGCACGACGGCTGGATGCCCGACTGTCGGATGAGTCTCAATCGCGGTTACACCCAGGGCGGCTCCAACGCTGACAACGTGCTGGCCGACGCCTTCGTCAAGGGCATCAGGGGAGGCATCGACTGGGCCAAGGGTCTTGCGGCCGCCAAGAAGGATGCCGACGTCGAGCCCTTCGACTGGTCGTCTCGCGGCCGCGGTGGCCTCGACTCGTGGAAGGCTATTGGCTACATTCCCGTCCAGGACTTCGACTATAAAGGCTTCGGACACCACACGCGTAGCATCAGCCGCACGCTGGAATATGCCTACAACGACTTTTGCATCTCCGAACTCGCTGCCGGTCTGGGCCACACCGCCGATGCCGAGAAGTATCTCCGCTCGAGCGGCAACTGGCGCAACCTGTGGCGCGAGGACCAGACCTCACATCTCCCCAACCGAACCGACACGGGCTTCACCGGCTTTTTCCAACCCCGGCATCTTAACAGGACCTGGGGATCGCAGGATCCTCTTCACTGCAGCAACATCGACACATCGGATAGCCGCTGCTCGCTGACGGCTGAGTCGAGCGAGACGTATGAGGGCAGCGTCTGGGAGTATGGTTTGTGAGTAAAAACTGAGTGTGAAGAACAGAGAGGGGTTCACCTCATACTGATGCCGCCGAACAAGTTTCGTACCGCACGCCCAGGCTGAGTTGATCAAGCTCTGCGGAGGACCCGACGCCTATGTCCGCCGTCTGAAATATCTCCACGACAACGGCATCGACCAAGTCGGCAACGAGCCCTCGTTCCTGACCTCGTTCCAGTACCACTATGCCGGCCGTCCAGCACTCTCGGCCAAGCGGGTGCACGACCTGATCCCAAAACGGTTCTCGGACGTGCCCGGCGGCATACCTGGCAACGACGACAGCGGAGCCATGGGCGCCTTTGCCTTCTTCTGCATGTTGGGCCTGTTTCCGAATCCCGGGCAGAACGTCTACTTCATCGTGCCTCCTTTCTTCCGGACCGTCAACATTACCAGCCCGCTGACGGGAAAGACGGCCACCGTCCGCGCCGTCAACTTTGATCCGACATACCGCAACGTCTTCATCCAGTCGGCCACGCTCGACGGCAAGCCCTATAGAAGGAACTGGCTCGACCATTCCTTCTTTACCGAAGGTAAGGAGCTTGTCGTTACGCTCGGCAGCCGGGAGAGCGCCTGGGGTACGGCGGTCGAGGACTTGCCACCGAGCTTGGGAAGCTATGCCGGCAGTAATAGAAGATTCAGGTCATGAGAGGTGAAGAGTTTGTGTCTTGTGTGGTGTTTCGGGCGGGTTTTTGAAGGTTATGTCCGGTGATGCCGAAGGGGGTTGGCCGAGTTGACGTTGATGTTGCCTGCACAAACAGAGGCTCATGATGCGATGCACAAACCGTTACTCTTAGGTAGTATTCTTACAGAGCAGTACTATGACCAGCAGACGACACGAAACGTCTGAAACACACGTCGCTTTCCAATTGTCACTGTCGTGCATGGCTTGCTTACATGCCAGTCGTGGCACCGGTAGCCACCGGTTGGAAATCTCCTGGGTGGAGGGAAAACTCAGCTGATGGATGAAGATGTAGAAACAGATTGTGCTCCGGCTCGTTTCCCTCGAACGTATTTTCCAGGGAGAGCTTCAGCTACTAAGGTACCATTTGGTTCCTTACATCATTGACATGCCTACAATGATTGTGTTCGCCACCGATTCAATGGCGAAGCTCCTGGTACCACTCGTCAGTCACAGTCAGCGTTCCATACGTCGTCGTGTCACCTCTTTTTTTGAGATTGTCTACATAGTTGACCGGAAGATGAACTGTTTTTATTTCTGAAAGATTCGGGTTACGACGACATGTTTCACTGGTTGCGTTGCGGCACCGTTGTTAGAAAGCGGCTCGGAACGGAGCACGGGATATGCTTGACTTAGACAGGATTACCGGGTGAGCAATCAAGGCTTTTCTTACTCGGTGTTGGTGACTGGGCTTATCGTCTTCTATCATTGAGTAGTATGTATATATATGTATGTATATCCTTTACCTTGAAGCCTCGCAAACCTTCTCACCGTCGACTTTCTGCCTACCAAGGACATCCAATTATAGTATCAACAGAAGACAATGAAGGCCAGTAAGTACAAGATCCAGCCTTTGCCACGCCTTCTTCATTGCAGTCTAACGGCCCTCTCCAGGCAGCATTATCCGCGGCATCGCCGTTGGCAGCGTGACGTTCACACAGGAAGGTGACAAGGTTCACGTCACCGGCATAATCCAAGGCTTGAATCCGGGACGGCATGGCTTCCACATCCACGAAAAGAACGACACCAGCCAAAGGTGTGCCAAGACGGGCTTTCACTGTGAGTTTACAGTCGGGTTCTTGACGAAAGAGTCGTTTGTCTGACCTTGATCGTACAGTCAACCCTTTCAAACAGACTCACGGCGCTCCGACTGATCAGGTCCGCCACGTTGGCGACCTTGGAAATATAGAGGCTGATCAGGATGGGGTTGCGCACGTGTCGATCTATGATTCCATCATCTCCTTGACGGACCCTACGAGGAACATTCTCGGTGTAGGTCACATACATATACTTGCCAACGACTGGAGAGTGAATAACCTTCTAACTTCTTTCTCGAAGCTCTCTGTTGTCGTCCACCACAGCGAGGACGATTACGGACGTGGGAATCAGAAGGATTCCCTCACTACAGGACATGCCGGCGATCGGATAGGCTGTGGTATGCCGCCATAGTTTTTCTCGGTTGCTGGCTGAAATAAAACTAACCTCGGATGAAAAATAGGTGTCATTACAGCTGATGGAAGCGAGGATCATGAGAAGAATCATGACCAGAAACAGGACGGTAAAGACCAAGAGTCCGGAAAGAGCAAAGGGAGCGGTGAGAATAAATCATAGGACATGGGAAAGCGTCGCATAGGTAGATTATGGCCCTCTTTCTGTTTACTACAGGGACTTAGAGGTAGATTCGTCCAGGTCTGAGTGGCAGGTATGTATGTGTAGGTAGGAGCCAGCAGATCATGGAAACATTTGCATGAACTGTCTAGTAGTCAAGATGCGAGGTAGTCGTTGATGCTAGCCCGACAGTAGATGATAAAGCCTCTGCTTGCTCAGATGAAGCATCTTCAGGTGTCGACCAGAGACCTACGGCATAAAGAGCTAGATAAAGTATCCGTAGAGGGCGTCGGCAAACCCCTTTCTGTTCGTAGAAGAGATACTGGCGAAAGAAGACGTAACATACCTGCCCATGAATGGATTTCTTGAATCACTCTTGCCAATGTGCCCAGGGTACCCTTCGTTTTTGAACAGCGTCTTCATCTTTTGCTTGAAGCCATCGTGCACCCTGTTCCATTGGCCGATGGTCGAGCAAAAGCTCTTAGCTTACCTTAGCACGCGGCCCGGGGCCGGGCTTAGCGGCACCGGACTTAGTGGGGCCAGTAGGGCCGGTTCGCTCCGGCAGACTCCGTCATGAACGTCATTTCTGTAGAATATATCCGTACTAGTGGTAGGTAAAAAGGTATGTGCCTCTAAGGACAAATACATCTAGGTAGGTGTCCGAGGGTATGAAAGTGGTGGAACTTTGGTCAAGACTGGTATTGTTTGGGCACTGAAATCTAGTGACACCTCTGTCGCCACTGGGCATTCTCAATGCGGAAGTGAGTGAGACGAAGGAAATCATCTCTTCTCAAGAAATGCTAAACGGATCTCTGCCTTCTGTCCCAAAATACTCCGTATCGAAGAAGTTGTTGTGTCTGTTTCCTGGGCGTCATCGAGCCGCCGCTGTTGGTCAAGAGCCTCCTCTTGGTAAAATCATGCATTAGGTATACGGACATGGGCGTCTCACTACCTACTTTGCTGTACGTCTCATTATCACCACAAGGTCAGCCTTGTGATACCTCAATGCGTAGCTGATTTGCTGCTTGTCATCGTACACAATGTCGCTGCGGGAGTCAGATTTTGCCACGAAAAAACTGCCCCAAACTCGTCCGTCCCTCCAGCTACGCCCACACTATACAAAATGTTAGACGAGGCCATCCCGTCTCATCTCTCTCGAGAGCGAACACTACCGGTAAAGACACCGCCAAGTCACGATCCTCCCTTTCCAGCGTACGTCGCGCGCTTCTGTCCACATGCGTCTGGCTTTGTCTTCGCCGTCGTCGGAGCACAGTATGCCGAAGGGAGCGTGCCGGACGAAGCGTCCCGCTTGAAGCTTGGGTCCTTTCTCCTGGCGGAGAGCCCCTCTGTTGTGGACTGGGCTTCGGCTACTGACCCCAAGGGCTTTACAAATATTGCTCTTCTGGCATACTGGTCAAGCGCGGCCGCCTACGATAAGTGGCTTGTAGAGTCGGGCTTTGAGACGTGGTGGACGAGCATCGACCCCGAGAAGGAGAGCCATGGATGGTTCTTAGAGGTCTTTCGTTGCCCTATAGACCGATTTGAGACCATCTTCTCCGATAGCGACGTTCCTGAGGGCGCAGCAAAGATGCGCACGCACTCTAGCGGACCGATCAAGGAGCACCATTACTGGGGAGCCATGCGTGATAGGATCCCGACAGCTCAGACTAACGAGCTACGTGGTGAAAATTTCAAACCTGATGACTCGGCGCGGTACGGCCGCGTGCGTGTTCCCGGTCGAGAAAACCTTGCCGTCATCCGCTCCGGTCAGGACTGGGGCGATACGACTGGCGAGGAGCGTCAGCTATACCTCACCACCATGCAGCCAGTCCTCAAAGCCGGCATGGACTTTCTACAGCAAGATGGAGAAGAAGTCGGTTGTCTCAGCTGCCGCTACATGGACGTCATCGAGCCGGAGACACTCCAGCCCGACAGGGAGCGAACATTCGGCTTGGCGTATTTTGAGGACTTGGCTTCGCTGGAGAATTGGAGTAGAAACCATTCGAGTCATTTACGGATTTTCGGCACGTTCTCAGAGTACGCATCTCGGCTGAATGGGAATATCTCACTTCGACTGTTTCACGAGGTGTTCGTCGTCAGTAAAGACGATCAGTATCTTGAGTATATTGGCTGCCATCCAGAGACTGGTGTCTTGAGCCAGTGAGCGTCCTAGAAAAAAAAAAAAAAACCCAGGCATCCGCGCAAAGGTCCAGATTGCCTCAGCCTGGGAGTTGCAAGGCCGCGGCCAACACAAGGCTGTCTGCTTTTTGACCGAGCCTGCTAATGCTGAACCTTGTAAGGCGCGCACTATCACGATATAAGGCTACACTTGTTTTCCTGAGTTCACTTTCAAATCATTGGCTCTGAAGCAGCTAGAATTTCAAGTTTTCTTCGGATTTCTGAGAGTAATAACTCTACCTCCCCTAACGTGTGATTCAAAACTCTTCATCTCTGCCAATGAATCCCAGGGACACATTCATCTCAGTCTTATCCCAAAGCACAAAGGCTCTCTGTCTCTCCGCCCATCCGAGGCTGCTCGCGGAGACCTCGACGTCGAAGTTGTAAAGGATTTTGGCAAGGGTAAGTTGAGTCTCGGCATACGCCAGGCTTTGATTTCGCCGATTAGCACCCCAGGACTCGATGTTTTTTTTTTTCTCCCTTCTTCTGCTGTGTATGAGAGCCAACTCACTTGCGGCCAACGCAGCTTCTATGGCCTAGGCTGAACGGTTGCACAACACTCAAGCTATCCTTAGCAAACTTCGGATCCTCTAGGAATCGCTCGGGGTGAAACTCAAGCGGGAGCGTAAAGTTTTCTCTGCTCCTATTCGCAGCCCAGGGTGCGACATAGACGACAGTCTATATACCATCAACACGACTGGTCTTCTCTTGGTTAATGTGAGATCGATCGCCTTACGTGCTGCGGAATATAGTATCCCGCGATGCTGTGCCCCCCGAGCCCTACCAGCCTCGGCATTGCGTTGGGAGTTGGCGGCAGCAGCCTCAGTGTTTCGTTGATGCAGGCCAGCAGGTACGACAGTGGTTTCACGGCGACCAAGGTTATCTCGTCCTCGTTGCTGAAAGCAGCTCGAACTTCGTGCGTAACTCGTTCTCGTGCCAGAGGATTCTCGGCAAGAAAAGTAAAGAATCCCGTCATCAGGGTCGCACTCGTCTCGGATCCGGCCAAGATGAACAAGGACATGTTGCCGTGAAGTGATTCAAAACTCTTTTTTACCTGTCAGCTGGAAAGACAGTCATGAGGAACGACGACGAGTAACGCACAGGAGGCTCCTTTAGCTTCTGAAATACACTGATTATATCGAAATGCTCCTCGTCGTCCTCAAGGCGCGATTGAAGCATCCTTCTCGTCAAGTCTTCGTGCCGAGCGCGGCCATTGAGAATAGGGCTGCTCGTGATACGACGGCTGAGCCAGCCGAGATCAAAGTAAGCCAGGAGTTGCAGAACCACAAACTCGCGTAGATTTCTTTTGATAGCTTGTACCCAAGGATGAAATTGCGATCGATGAAGACAGCCGAAGTCTGATCCCAGGGACATTCTGCTGATGATGTCGAATGTGAGGTACGTGAACCAATCTGTCAGGTTGATAAGCTTGTCTCCGTCATCTGATAGCTCTCGCAGTCTGCAGATGAGGATATCGACGTATTTCTGAATAATAGGCTCCTGTAAGCGCAAAGATCTGTCCGAAAACGCGGGAGAGACTTGGCGTCGTAGCAGCTCATGGTTTTGAAAGTCGGCCGTCATTATGTTGCCAGCAGCATGTCCGAAGATGCTATAGAATCTGCCATCCTTCTTCAACTCTCGAGCACCCTTTCGGTCACCTAGAGGCAAGTAGATATCCCGCCATGCTTGCGAGCTAATGAACGACAACTCGCCCGGCGCGACCCGCACAACAGGGCCGTAGGCCTCATGAAGAGACGCGGTGAATACGGGCAGACTGCCTCGTACGAGAAAGAAGTGACGAGGCAGCGAGCTGGCTCTGCAGATGAGCGGACCTGGGAAAGTCCGGAGGGGGTGAAAGAACAAATTGTAGATCGGTGTGAAGATGCAAACTGAGATAGTAAGAGCAGAAAGAGCCATAGCCACCATCACGGCGACGTTGACGGATTTCATCGTGACTGATGGGTGTCCTAGCGAAGCAGGGAAAACGCAAACGTATTCCTCGTGTCTCGCTCATTTCAGAAGCCCTGCTGCGTCAGAACTGGATGGTTCCCTCCTTTTGAGTAGACCAGAGCGTTGCATAAACGATGACGACGACGACGACACTCCTGTTACATTATAAAGCAAGCACGGCAGATATCACGGGTCAAGAGGAAAGTCATCGGCACACCTTAAGTTCGTGCTGCGCCACGCTTGAGCCGTCAACGTCGCCAACCTGATGACTCTGCGTGGTGGCGAATGCGATGATCTTGCCTCTGTGCAAATTGTAAGGCTCTACGCACATTGCTCAAGTGAGACTCTTGCATGAGGTCTTAGTTTATAGTTGTCTTCATAACGACTCCTCTTTGCAAAAACAAGGCCAACCGCCATCATTGTGTATGATTTCTGAATCTTCGATGAGGCACGCCCAGATGTGCCTGTCTTGCTCAGCTGCCTAAGCCATGCAAGCCCCAATCTGCCACGATGTCAACTCAAGAGGATCCAGACGAGATTTACACTGCAAGCGTCACCTGATCGCCCTGATTGGCTCAGCAAAGGTGCATCTGTCTGCCGTTTTTTTCAAACGTAGGTTAGCGGTTCAGCAGCCCAGTCACTGTGTTCATGCAATGCCTGTCACCGGCTGTAGACAATCTCTCTTAGACATTCAGTTGCAGTGACGTGATGGACCTTGAGCAGAATGACAGGAAAAGGATATTGTGCACGACCCTTACACTCTCACTCCGAAGACTACCTATCAAAGACTTGTAAGTTGCAGCCTACGATCTACCTATGTCGAGAGGCAAATGTGCAACGCAAAAAATCTTACACTTGCCTGAGGAATGATGGTCTACCTATATTCCTTCATCGATTACTGAACTAGGGCTTCCCTTGAAAAGGAATCGCGAACTCAAAATCCTTCTAGTCTGTATGCATGTACATGTGCTCTGCTCATCGATGAAATTTTTTTTCTCACACAGACACCGAGCTTTGATCAGTGCATGTGTACAGCTTCGTTCACCTTCCCAAAGAAGCAATGACACAAGGACCGAGATCAGCGTCCCCTTTCACTTACGAGGTGGGGATCCTCGGCAACGGTCCTCGAGGGGCTTCTCTCAACATGAACGCTATCCTGGTGGCCCTGGCCGAAGCGGGCAACTTCAAAGCTATCCACAACAGCGGAACCCTCTTCAAAATTCGTTTTACAACCTTTGAGAAACAACCCTGGCGAGACCGCGCTGTTGGAAACGCCTTCTCACCAAGGTGCCACGCAGTCGTCAATACTCCTGTCGTCGGCTCTTCTGACACTTATATTCCAAACCTTGACAAGATCGATGCTCAGCACGAGAACATCGTCAGCCGGGCGACGAACCTCGGTAGCTACCTTGCCGATCATGTTGAGCGAAATTGGACGGATATCATGATGGAATACGAGCGGGTGAACACTGCCGCAGCAGCTTGCTTGAGATTCGCAACGCGTGATGACGGGACACTCGACACTTCATATCCCTGCGTTACTCGAGGAACACTTGGTACCGTTCTGCAAAGCCAGTTTGATACGGTCATGGAGGATGGAGGACGTGCAGTACCGTTTCTCTCTTTCCGATTTTACTATGAAACTGAAGTCGTTTCTTATGATATCACCAGTAATCGCTTGAAGCCCTCTCTGGTTACAAGAGACATCAAGGACGGCCGGACTACAGAGCACATTTTCGACCACATAATCCTCGCCGGGGGGACTATCCTCGAAGATCCTGTTTCAGGTCGTCTTCTGGAGCGAACCTACATAGGCGAGTCTAATTTCGACGACATCCAAAGCTTCTACCGCCGACTTGGGCTGTTGCTTCCCGACGGAAGTCTCAATCCGGAGACAAGAGTCCTCATTCTTGGCATGGGCCTTTCAGCAATGGACAAAGCTACCGTTGGCAGCCGGTCGTCCGGTTTTGCGAAGAGCTCGGAGACAGACCCCTGTGGCTTCGTCTTGAATGAGCATAAATTCAAAGAATACGCCAACACCTTTACGAATATGAGCAGCAGTCTCTCTCGTTTCGTGGCACCTCGACAGATATTCAACCAAGAATGGCTCAGCCATACACATCAACCCTTGAGTCAGCTCGCCGTCAGGGCAGCCTTCATGGACGACTCTCCTTCGACTTTGTCACAACTTTTGCACGTCTTGTATGCTGCGAGCGCCCGTGCGTTGGGGACAGTTCCCGAAAACAACCCTTTGTTTCTCCAAAGTCCCTTGGAATTCCAGTGCGAAACATTCGACGAGAATGTTCAGTATCTGAACAGCATCGCCGCCAATACATCCGTTCACACCTGGGCAGGCTACCTGCGATCTGGGATGTTGTCCATCATCCACGGAGGAGGAGTCGAAGGTTTACAGAACCCGGACGACGATGGCCTCTTACGAGAAATGACAAAAGGCCGAGAAGGCTTCATGGTCTCTCGCTCAATGGCTTCACAGTACACGAAGCCCAGAGTCCTGGCAAACGAGTCCAACGCGGACTTCTTCGAGGCTTGGGAGCGCGCAGTGTATCCCTACGTTGGCGCGTCACCGGTTCCTGTGGCTCACTACTTCGCCTCCATGTTCAAAACTGGAGTCTCTTCCCATTTGAAGGCATCCTTTGAAGACCTTGAGATTTGCTCCGAGACAGGAAAGGTCAAATGCGGCGGCCAATTATTCGACTGCGTTCTGGGCTCTCGGGTTATCCCCATTCACTTGAAGAACAAAATGCACCTATCTGGTGCCAACCAGCTGAAGGAGTCATTTCCCGATAAGCCAGCACTGGCCAAAGGGCGATTATATCAAACTCGTGACGAGGAGCTCTGCAGCGCTACAGAGCTGGGCATCAGCGGTCATGGAATCCTGGCCAAAGACGCCCAGGGCCGCACGATCCTTCAAGACGCCAACTGGTTCGACACACACAACCACGCCAGCGCTGTCCAGACATGTCCAACCATAATCAAGTACGTCTTCATCAAGGCTGCGCTCACGGCCAACGGTTTCCCTGACGCGGCGACTGAGATTCATACGAGGTACTTGAAGACTTTTCTCTCGGATCGCCAATACTACAAGGCTGCAAATAAGCTCAGAGACGCGCATCGTGAGTTTCACGAAACAGTGGCTTACTGTCGCTTCTGCGTCGATTTCGCCAAGGGAGACGCATCGAAATTTGCAGCAGCGTTCGATCAGATCAGAAGCACCGCCTGTCGTAACATGTTCGTAAGCCTTAACGGTGGCAACTTGTCAGACAGCAATAGTTGCGGTGCCAAGTATTTTGCCGCTCTTCGCAGAGTGCCCGCGTTTAAGCCGAAGCCGCGACAGGAGTATTATAGTGACTATGTAGACTTTACGTCCGACGAGATACATCAAATCTGGACAGATGTGTGCAGTGACTTGACGCAGCATCCGACTGAATATAGGAAGAACGGATGTGCCATCTAGTACATGTTTCCTTCTCAAAGGAGCGTTCGGGCTCTCGTCTGCCATCACGAGATATCGAGCTATGGGAGACCTGGATCCGACACAGAGTCGAAAGGTCACCCGCGGATTACACATTGATCTTGCACATATGAAAATACTCTCTAGATGGCTGCTCTCCAATTCACGAATTCGTTCGATGGTGAATATCATCGCAGCCAGCCTCATTTTCAGGCCATATACGTAGATCAGCGTTTCTTCCAACTCCGGACAGTCTCCGTGCAAGATGCATCGACATTCTCAAAGCGAGGTCCTAATTTCCGATCTCTGAGGCAGAACCACAGGTCTATGCAGTTCTTCGGGCCTGTTAAAAAGTCAGTGATTCGAAGACCGAGGAGAGGAGTAAAGGCGGCGCTGCCATCACAATATAGGAACATACTTGAATCCGGAACATCGTTACCCGTGCAGTTTTGCTCACGGATATTTGAGTAAGGCTCTTGGTGATCGCGCGTGGCACATGACCATGTTGCATGACAGGCTAGTATATCTGAAGCCGGTGAGATCGAAATGTCAGTTTTCATATAGTAACGAGCATTATCGGTGGTTTGTCTACCTTTGATGATTCCCCTGGACGTGCTATTAAATTTTGGAAATAAAAGATCTTCCAGGATAGTTTCCTTGGCCTCTCGCCGTTCCATGGCGAGATCAATAGCTTTCTGCTCTATGCAATAAACGTCAAAATTCTCCGGGACATATTGATCGTTTTGCTGCTTCAGACATGATTGCAGGACCGCCGAGTTAACTGTAGGTGATTTTATATCAGCATCGAAGGCTTCAAATCGCCGCATTCGTGCTACCTTTCATAACATACTCTGCTGAATCGAGTGCCCCACAGGAAGGCCAGATGCTTTTGCCCTTAGCAAGGATTCAAGCTTGTCGAGAGAAGACTTGTCATCGATGCAGACCAGGTCAACGTCTGCTTTTATCGGACGTAACGTCGTTTTCATATGTCGACAGGCATTCATGATGGCGACTTTCTCTGTTTTTTGGAGGTTAGATGAAAGAGGCCCAAATACAACACACCAAGCGCAGGCAATGTCATAACATACGCTCGGGCGAGAGCCGGATGGGAGTCAAAGAGGCTCCTTGAGGAATCGGAGGTGATTTCGATGCAAAAGCGTCGAAAAGATGCACCAGCCCTTGAGTAGAGAAGGACTGGTCTGAAGACTGGGGTTGCGCAGAGGCGGACGATTGCTCGAGATCAAGATAGGGAGGTAGAGCTTGAACATAGCCGGACATGGATATGGCCAGAAGGAGTAATATTGTCTTCATCGTGCGTGAAGGATAGGCGCTACGTTAAAGAGGATGCGTAGTATTTACTATTCAGATAGAGGGCCGAATGAGTCTTCAAGTACAACTTATAGACCATAGTCTATTATACAGTTGTTGGACGCTGATTGCTGTGCGTAGGCATTCCATTCTGAAGAGGTTCACAGTCTTGCGTGTTTTATACCTTTTACCCCCCCGTAACCTTACGACTGACTCTCCGCCCTTGGAAGGACCTCGTATTTTGTAGTTTTTTCAAAGGATCATTGACTCACTCCATTCTTCACCCGGTCTCATTCCCTTCGCCTAGAGAGTCGACCCCGAAGAAAGAAAAATTACCTGACAAGTCGCCAATGGTTGTCCGTTCGTGGATAGGTGGACGAACTGTTGCAGAGCATTTTTCTAAGATAATTGGTCTCTTACTAATTCAGCCATGGATATCTGAAGCTTGATAATGCGTGTAGTAGTGTTATAGCTTCTTCACGTTGTGGCTAAGAGCGAATCTTATCCTGGTACGGAAGGGTCTAATATTGAACATTGTTTGCTCCAGTACAGATAAAAAGGTTAAAGGTCATAGGCATGTACATGTTTATCCTTTCATCCATATTATGGTACATATAATACGAACTTGAAAATGAGACCGGCCGAGGCTTGTGCCCCAGCCTTGACTGTGCCTTAGGTGGAGGCAGGAAAGGAGTAAGATATACATCGTATGGGTGAGTAAACCCAATCTGCCTTGTGACAGTCTATCCGTAAAATTGCGAGTCGTTGCAACAAGGATGTAACACTAGGATTCCTGCGGGATCTTAAAGACGAGAAGCAAAGAAATAAAACCCTTGAATATGCGCTTGGCGAAGGCTGTAGACTGCATTTATATTAAGGGCTACAGAGACGTGAGACGACTGAGGGCACGTTAGGTATTTGGCTATAACTTATCATCAAGGCTGCGTCTCTTTCTTCAAGTCATAAAACACGGGCCCCCTGCACTGATTAAAGTGAAGCTAGCGGCTTTCTCAAGTGGAAGCTCCAAATGCGAAACTTCTGCGTCTCTTCTCTATCTATCCCTCCCAAACTTCTTCGTCTTCTCGTCCATTGTCCACATCGACCGTAGTCCGCCGGTTCTTGCCCTTGAAAACCGTCCCTGTAGTCGTTTTCTCCGCACCTGTCTCAGTAGAAGCATCCCGTCGAGCTATCATTCCAGGTCTCCAAACATGAACAAAAGCCGGCATCAGACGTTTTAATGGCTGAGGAGTCAGGAAGGGATAGTAAGAATTCGGATGCTCCGGCTTGGGACAACCTTGTCGAGATTGTAGAGTCTTGGGGAGAAATGAAACGACTTTGCCAGCGCCGGGTAGCACCATGAAAGGATCAGCTGAGCGCGGAATCAGACTGGCCGCAAAGACTGCGTAGAGCAGCATGAAGCTTGTGAAGAGCCTGATTAGACCGAACGACATCTTGTATAGAACAATGCACGAATCAAGACGTGATACTAAGGAAGATAGGTTTAATACAGAAACTATTATTCAAGGACCGCGCGTGGTTGGGAAAGAAGCCGGCTTATAGGTCGGCCGTTGTCTCTAATTTATACCACGGGAAGTAAAGCTCTGCACAAGCTTTAAAGAAACTTCTTTTACCTCTCGGTAGAAGGTGCGGTAAACAGCTTCTAGAATGTGGATATCATATACAGAAGTTGCTATAATTACTTCTGTCTGTAAAAGGTAGTTCTGTGGTAGAGATATCTGACTACGAATGTTATCACTTGAAGGAGACGACTTTTTTTTTTTGCCTCAGTTGAGTTTTGCCGCGAAGTAGTTATCCCAGATGTATAACCTCCAGCATTCAAATGTCGCATTTGTGATAATTCAGTTATATGATAGGCTCGAGTGAAGAATAGGCTGACATTGGCAACAAAGGAGAGTTCAGATATCAATCCTTTGGATTAAGGGTTGCGAATAATACTATATTATACGTGTACCTTCACAGATTACTTAGAATGCACTGCAAGAAAACGCTTGCTTACTTTTGAAATTTATATCATATATAATACATACAATCTAGGTAATAATAGTAAAGTGGAAGCTTTAGTATAAGATATGTGGTAAGTATAATCTTACTATATTGGGAAAGATTATCTTCATATACCCCTTTTCTCTCGTTTATCTTCCCAGATTAGTGCTCTATTGAACATGAACTTCCTCATCCGTATAGGGCTTCTCAATACGATGGGGACGAAGAAAAGTACGGGGCCTGGGAGAAGTCTCCTGATGTTCGCATCCAGTATCCGTGATTCATATCTTATGCCCCGAAGAGAACGAAAATGGCAAAGCCTTGACTTGAATTCAGCATTTCCAGTACGCAGACAGCGAATGCCATGTTATGAGGACACTCAGTTTCATTTCTATCGTGGGGTGTACCGTCACAAACCACGTCTGCAACTCCTTCTACAATAGTATTCGAGGTCAGCAACTAGGCGCGAAACGAGTTATATATAAGGGTACCAACATATCCCTACATCGTAAATCTCCCCTACTTGGCTGTCCGTGCCGATGCTCTGCAATAGGAATCGTATCTGTAAAACTCGAGAAAATTAACAGAATTGCTCCTCTGATTATTAGGCTCAATAGTAGAGTGTTAGCTGGAGCGAAGTAATAAGACTATAGCAATACTTGAAAAGATATAGAGCTACGGATACTCCGTACTATATATCATATATAATAACTGTTTGTTCTTTTTAGGAGTAACAGGTTGCATCTTTCGACCTTAACTCGTACACAGTAGTTGGTCTCTATGAAAAACACCCATTTCACTCCAAGTTGAATATGATTGAATATGAAAGAATACATCTATTTTCTTTTGTTGATAGTCGACTTCATCTCCGCCCCTTCTGTCGAGATTCGCCCCTGGGCAGGGCATGTGCGTCAACGGACCAGAAGCGTCTCAGACCTTAGACAGACCACAAGACTTGCATGATGGGACCAATCTGCTGCTGAGCTAGTCGGCCAGTAGAGGAATAGCGTCATGCTTTAGTGTCACCAACTCGGCTCTGCAAATGAGGCCGTTTCAAAAGAGATACGGAGTGATTTGCTTCGTATACTCCGTACCGAGGTTGACAAGGGGTCTACCGAGGTTCCCAACTGACAACACCCCTCGGGTCCGAAACTACCTTGGTGTGCATGGACGGGGGGACCCTTTCTCTTAATTGACATACCCCGCCTTTATGTCCGGATCACCTACTTATGTGTGTACGATGGAAGCCTGAAAGGGCGGGATTTTAGCCGCGCAAGAAGGTTTTCTTGACTGACCTTGCCGGCCGAGTTTCGAGGAAACCTATCCTGTCTTACCGCGACATTAGAATTAACCCTCTCATTGGCTGGTTCAGTTATTATCAGGTCGTCTTGGCCATGGATACCCCTTCTACTCCCCCATCCGACGAGCCGACCCCTATCGCCATTGCCAAAGCGCCTTGGACTGTGACAGCGGATATATACATCTTTGCTTTTTGGATTCCTCAGTCTCAAGCCGAAGCCCTCCCAGGCGAGGCCTATTCTCCCCTCGAGGCCGCCTCGGAATTCTCTTCTCCCTCGATGAGCCGGCCGGTGGGAGGGTTTGGTTATATATGGATCGTGCAGTACAAAGACACACCCGTTGGCCCTTACGATGAAATGGTCATCATGCCGGGCAAGTTTGAGTGGTCTCGAAATGGCCGTTTTGACAAGCCTGAGACAAGGCAGAACATCAAAACAACGAGGGTTTATGTCTCTCAGAAACACACTTGCTATAACGGCCGACTCAGTAAGCAAAGACCTCAAACGGATTGATTCAGACTTTTGCTCTCAGTCATGTCTCGAGGACGAGCTAACATGAAAAAAAACTGTGACAAAAAGACTGGAACGTTCCTAAGCATCTTGCCAAGTTTGAATGGGCGGACAATCACGATGGTTCGCGTACAGTTCGAGTTTACCCTCACGATACTGCCGGTGACGTCAGAGAAGCCAGCGCGGATTCGCATATCTTCTTTCAAGCTAAGATGAAGAAGGCATCGTACATGCCCTCTTTCCCTTCCTCCAGTCGATGGCTCGAGCGTCTCGGCGTCGACATCAAATGTGTCAACCCTCCGCTGCCCGCCGGCAACGGAAGTCAGGGCGAACTTCCCGGGACCAGCCGTTGGTGCTCCTGGTCCCCTTCGATAGACTGTTCCAAAACGGATTTGGCATGGTTCGACATCCGTCAGGAAAGTGAGGGGAAGCACGAGAATTTCTGGCCCGGACTCGGCCGCTGGCGTTTGGGGGTAAAGATGGAAAACGCCACATTCTATCTGGAGCCTCCCGTCACTTGGGGGGGATCAGCATGATCGGCATAAAAGAGGGTCTGAGGATCAGCATAAAGAGGGTTTCCGCCTTTGAACTCTAGAGTCAATCTAGACATTCACAAACACGTGTCTTGGTTTTTTCTATCTCTGAGCAACGCGCCCTCCGTTGTTTCCGTCCCTCAACCGCCTTTCCAATCAGTACAAGAAAATAAAATGCAATATTGTACAACTACTAATCCTGCTATAGTTTTTTTGCCGAAGAAATTTTCCAAGCTGAGAAGCGTAGTGACAGGCTCTTTGCTAGCTGCGTGTTCGTAAGAATCGTCACCGGGCCGACGACTTACAACTCCTCGGCCTTGGCTTCGGCAGGGTTATCACGGTCGTCTATATTATATGAGATACAACATGAAAAAGAAGATGTGTCTATTACTGGCTTGTCAGCGAACCTGCTCAACAAAGATACCTCGCGGCTTGAAAACTCGCGTGAAGCATTGTGACTTGTCAAGAAGCTAATGTCTCTTAGTTGCAACGTAGCATAGGCAAGGTTGCTTCTCTTCTGGCCGTCCCGTCGTCTCCTGATTCTTGTTCGTCTCCGTATATCCGTACATGAACTCTGACGGACATACGGTCCCGAACGGCTGGCCTTTGAGCTATGGGGGAGGCGGAGTTGGTACTTACTGATGTTCGCAATGGCTGTTGATGCGACGGTATATAAATCTTTCTAGTCGATGACTACCAACGAATCCAATCCTTCTATCTGAGTTCGAATGGCTGTACTATGAATCTCAGCATCGAGATGCGGCTGCTGGGCTATGTGGGTATGTCGATGCATGGCGAATCCCACCGCTTTCATCACGAGAAAATTGTCCCTTGTGACTAAGACATGACCAGTGAAGCAGCTGCTCGCGGCCGCCCTTCGTTACATCGGCTATCAACGCAGGAAGCGGAAGTGTAGAGCGTCACTTCGTCAACACGAGGAGGGGAAATGCATACTCCATGCAACTATTGCGCTGCGCATATATATAGGTGTGTATGAGCAGATAAGAGTCCCTCATTGACCAGTGGTCTCAGCCTACGGTTTGCAACAAAACCTCCAAGTCAGCCATCAAGCCGCCAAATCTATTGACTATCAAGCAAAACCGTCATCCCTTGTACGAGAAATCATGGTCAGCTTCACCAGCGTCGTCCTGGCCGCCGGAGCAGTTCTGGCGTCAGGGGTATCCGCTGTGGGCAAAGCTCGCGTCGAGAACAAATGCGCATTCCCCATCTCGCTATGGTCCGTCGGCGGGAGCGTCTCCCATGCTGTCAGACTCGCTACTGGGGGCGTGTACGAAGAATATTTCGCGCACGACGCAGTCTCTGGTGGGAGGGCCCTGAAGATTACTCGCACGCCGGATGGCCTCTACACGGGGCACCCGCAGACAATCTTTGCTTACAGCTTGAACGGCGACACCATCTTCTACGACCTGAGCGATGTCTTTGGCGATGACTTTGTCGGCAACAGGCTCGAGGTGACGTCGAAGCCAAATACCTGTGAGCCGATCATCTGGCGTGATGGCATGCCTCCGGCCGGCAGCCAGGTCAAGTCATGTATATCGGATTCAGATATTACCTTGACGATGTGTGCTTAATGCGAATCTTCGGCAGGACGATGAGGGGCAAATAATATTGATGTAATGCCATTACCTGAAGGAGGTTTCCCTTTCAATATTTGGAGATTCAAACAGATATAATGACTGAGGTTTTGCATGAAACAACCAATGAAGCAGTGACAAGGAAAGGCAATCAATAAGTTTCTGTTTCATCCCTCTCGCGTGGCGCGTTCGATAGTGGGATTGAAGATGGTCGTGATGAAAACGTAGATGAAGAGGAGGAGAGGCTTAGAAAAACACTCGTCCTCGAGGCTGCCTGGTTCATGGGCCGAACCGATGGAGGGATTCGGCCGGAGGGGCGGGATTGGCCGGGGAGGGGGGGTCGGCCCGGGAGAGGGAGAGCGAGACCGGGTACCAAGAATTGCCGGGCTTCCGGCTTTTGTTTGGTCTACGGATGAATGTGTTCTTTTGACGTATTTGTAGTGACAGAGAAGGCCTGAAGTGGCATCGTATCGCACTATTTTTACCAATGCCCGTCCTCTGTGTGGCGTCGGATTGATGTCAATCTCTTATCGATTGGCCATCTGTTATCCCACATCATGCGAGGAATGAAAGGCTCTGTGCGTGGCGTCTGGCAGGCAGCAGGAATGTCCATGCAGGTGAGTGAGTGTCTTGGGCGTGAAATGTGACGCGCTGCCGACGAGAAGCCTGAAAAGACACGCTCTCGAAGGGAGACGATGAGACCAGACCATTGACAAGTTGGCCGTGCCTGAGTCTAGCGGACGATCCCGATATAGTAGGTATCTACCTACTAGTAGGTACGGATACATACTGGACACGGCACAGGAGAGTGTTTCGACTAGCGCTCCTGGCTCTGAGATTGGCTGGCGGAGTGTGTATTTACTGTGTATCAGTATGCCTCTGCGGGACTGAGAGGGGGTGGGGTGCGCCGTCGATCTGCCGCCGGTGGATTCGGACATTATTCAAGGCTACTTACTATCCGTATTCATGGGGGAGCATATACTCCAGGTAGGCAGGTATGTGAGAGCCTTATAAGTTATATGTAGAGCTCTGATCAAAGACAAAGAGACGGGCACGAGGCTTGCATTCCGTCAAAGATGGAGTCGAGGAATAGTAAACGTCCAGTCAACGAGATGCAGAGGATGAAATGGTCGATAACTACCTACTACTGTTAGGTAGACACCTGCTCACACATACATAGTAGGCCACGAACTGACATTTCGTCCCATCTCAGGGAAATGGGGAAACCGCCCGGACCTCGAAAAGGGAGATCCCAGACCCAAAGATTATAGTCTTGTCACCTCAACAGCACACTCCTTCTGGCTGGTGTTCTTTTCACATACATATACATGCTAGATGACAACCCCCTTCACTGCACAGTACGCACAGTCCTTGGCGAGGCCTTGACTGCCCCTGCTCAGGGGGGTGGATTACTGGGCCGTAAGTACTCTGATAGCTGCTTTCCCGCCAATTCGACCTTGCTGTGCCCTTTTACATCGCGTCTCACTCAGGTAGCTCCCTAACAGGTGCGACTCTCCGCTACTTGAGCACTGCTGCCTGCCTGGCCTCGGCGCGCGCTGTTCGACGTACAGTACGAACACTATCAACACGCCCGCGTCTTCTCTTTTCCTCCCACCTCTTGTCGCTCCTCTCGCCGTCTTTTCCCTCTCATCCCTCCTTTTCTTCATTTGTTTCTCCTGTCTCTCTCTCTCTATGCCTAGGTAGCTTTCTTATTGTCGCTCCCTCTTTTCTCCTATCGTCTCTTCTTCTTAAGGCTCTTGATCCTGTTCGCCCCCGTGAACTTGTCGTCAGTCTCTCGCTCTTTTGAAGCAGATATTACCTACATTTTTTTTCCCTCCTCGTCAAGCACTATTGCTTGCTGCCGCTCGTTTAACCTCAGATCGTGTCCTCTGCTTCGGACGTTTTGATTCTTCTCGTGGCTTATCTCTTGGTCGACCCCTCTCCTCCTCTTCGCCGCTTTTTTCTCTCTTGTCACAAAAGCGATAGGCGACCGTCACGACATCTCATCTCCTCCATGCGCGCCCGGCAGCTCCTCGCCTCGGCGGCTCTGCTCGGCCTCGCCGCCGGCCAGGTGCACACCAAGTGCAATCCCTTGCAGCGCGACGACTGTCCGCCCGACCCGGCCTTTGCCTCCGACCATGTCTTTTACTTCAACAGCTCTCCGCCCGCCGACCTATGGGAGACGACAGCCGGCGTCGTCGACTACGGCTCCGATGGTGCTGCTTTCACCATCAACAAGCAGGGCGACTCGCCTACGATCCGTACCAAATTCTACTTCTTCTTCGGACGCACCGAGCTCCTGCTCAAGACTGCTCCCGGTACCGGTATCATCAGCTCCATGATGTGGCTTAGTGATGACCTCGACGAGGTCGACTGGGAAATTCTCGGCTCCAACAGGAGCTTCGCCAATTCGAATTACTTTGGCAAAGGCTCTGAGGATTGGCACAATGGCGCTCATCATCCTGTCTCTGGCAACCCGGACGACTTCCACAATTACACAACAACCTGGACAAAGGATCAGATCGATTGGTATCTCGACGGTGCCCTCGTTCGCACCCTTCACGCCGTCGACGCCAATGACACTCGCAACTTCCCGCAGACCCCCGTGCGCATGAGCATCGGCATTTGGGCTGGTGGCGACCCTACTTTGCCCGAGGGCACTCGTCAATGGGCTGGTGGTGATACTAATTACGGCGCCGGGCCATTTACGATGTACTTACAAAAGGCCCAGGTCACCGACTACAGCTCCGGTCGCGAGTACGTCTTTGGTGACCGATCGGGTAGTTGGGAAAGCATCAAGATCGTAGGGTGAGTTCCCCCATTCCTCACCCTATCTGCTGTCCCCCCCCCCCCCCTTTCCTCCCTCATCCCTTTTGCTGTATACTACATGATACTGACCGTGTCGCTGCTGCAGTGGTAATTCTCACGCTCAGGATACTCTTTCCAGCGGCAAGGCGCCGGAGACAACGACCCACGAAAAATGGAATGGTCTATCCTACGGTTCCAAGGTGGCCGTCATCACTTGTACCACCATTTTCGGTGCTATCGCTATTGCCGGGTTGCTCTTTTACTTCCTCCGCCAACGACGTCTCGGCGCCATGGAGGCCAAGCGGGCCGAGGAAAGGGCCAACTCTGAGGGTCTGGATGTCGATCAGTATCAGGACAAGGGCATGAACCCCGACGTGCTTACCGGCCGAGCCCCCGAGTACGACGCCCAGGAGATGCACGCCGCCGGTCCGGGAGACGCCGAGTCATATCACGTGCCCGAGACGACGGCTTCGAGCCCCCTAGCCAGCGCATCTTGGGGCATCGCTGGCGGCGGCTTCTCGCCCAGGGTGCCCCCGGGCTCGGGCCATGCCAGCCCGGCTCTGTCCCAAGGAGGCAACGGACACCCGAACGGGACCCCATCCGGCCTAGGCCTGACTCGCGCACAGAGCCCGCTATCCAGGAACGCCCCACCTGTCTACAGTTCGCCAAGCTCGGGTATGCCACCGTCGGGCCCGCACCCATCACCGCGCAGCGGGTCGGCTCGGTGAGGAGAGTCATGGTTGGCAAAGACACAAAGGGGGTTATAAGCGCTGTAATTCAGCAGCGAACATCACATGTGCGCTTCTCACATTCGGCGGCGGAAGGACGGCTTGTTTTCCGATCACCCGGAGCGAATGACCTTCCTTCGCACCGGAGTGTGGCGTCGCCGGTTGCGAAAAGGGGTGTTGAGCGGGGAAGCAGCGCAGCCATCATCGAACGGGGCTGTCGTTGTATGTATGTATGTATGTACAGATGAGGGCCGTCGTGGCAGCGGTTACACTCTTGTTAATATTGGATCTCGAGCGATCGCTTCTAGAGCACTTTGTTTCTTTCTTTCTTCTCTTGCATGGTGGAAAGTGAACTGTTTGCGCGAGCCAAGTTGGCGTGTTTTTGGGGCCTCCATTCAGGAGGAAAGGACTGGTTAATAAGACGTGACGAGAAATTCAATACTCGTTTTGAGATGCGGCATCGTTGCTGGCTCTCAAGATTGACCACTAATCGATTATGGGAGTGGCAATCTCACTGGTCTGAGGTGTGCTCTCTCGCATGTTGGAGTTATGTTAACAGGACTCCATTTGGTCACGACTAACATAGTATCCGGTACAATTGCGAAGGAAGATGGCACACTTGCTATAGTTGATACATGCTGCGTCAAGGAGTCATATGTCGGTTTTTGAAGGAGAGAAAAATGAGAAGTGAGACACATGGTAGGAACATCACCAGCTCATGGCACACTTCCAGCCCGACACGTGCTCGCGGGTTAGAAACAAATACCAGCCCTTTTTTTTTCTTTTCGCCTAGACAGCCCCAGAACTCGAGGCCAGCTGGGCGAGGCCAGCTAGGTTGACGCTCTTAGGCCGTTCGATGGGCAGGCCGAGGGCCCGGTCCCAGATGAGCTGAGAGAGGGGTCCGATGCCTCGGGAGACGCCAAAGGTGACGGTGTAGAAGGAGTCTTTCTGCAGACCGTACTGGTTGAAGAGGACGCCGGACATAGAGTCTACGTTGGGGAACGGGTTCTTCGTCTTGCCGTGCTCCTGCAGCACTTGCGGGACGATGCGGCTCATGGCCTCCACGATGCGGAAGTATGCTGTCTTCTTGATGTCGGGCTGCGATGCTCCGAATTCCATCAGGGCTTCGAAGCGCGGGTCCGGCTTTCGCAGGACGGCGTGCCCGTAGCCGGGGAGGACTTGGCCTTTGCGGAGAGTCTTCCACACGTACTGAGTGATGTCCTCGTCGGTGTATTCAGCAGGCAATTCCTGCTTCATCGTTTTCACATAGCGGACGGCTTCCTGAGCAGCGAGGCTGGGACGAAGGTTAGTGAAGCAAAGTACCTCCAGGGAGTTTCGTGCCTGATACCGCCAAACTCACCCGTGCAGCGGTCCAGCAAGGCCCAAAAGACCGGCGCTGTAGGATAAGAAGGGATCACTGAGGGCGCTGCCGACGAGATGAGTGGCGTGGGCAGACACGTTGCCGCCCTCATGGTCGCCGTGCAGAGCAAGATACAGGCGCATCATGTCCTCAAAGCCCTGTCGCTTGGAATGTTTAATGTCGAGCATGGAGACGAAGTTCTGAGCCCAGTCGTTTTTGCCATCGGATTTCTCCGCCACTTTATGATGACCGCCGCCTTGGGGGTTGATGGTGTTATTGTAGATGGTCGCCGCGATGGTGGGCAGTTTGGCCAGCAGCGAGATGCAGTCTTCAAAGGTTGACTTCCAGTAATCATCCTTGGCCATCCCCTTCTCGTATTCCAAGGCGAACTTTGAGTTTACATTGAGGGCCGCGACGCCCATGGCGAACTTGGTCATCGGGTGCATGTCCCTTGGTAGGACGGCCAAGATGCCTCGGACGTGTGCGGGGAGTTCTATTCGTGACGCCAATTGCTTCGATAACGTCCGCACCTGGCTCTTGGTGGGCACCTGGCCCGTGAGAAGCAACCAGAACATGGCCTCCGGGAGCATCTGGGTACCGGTGGTGCCGCACGGCAGTTCGCGCTGGCAGTCCTTTATGGTCCGACCGTGGAAGCGGATGCCCTCTTCGGGGTCCAGGACGGATCCCTCCCAGAGTAGAGACCGGAGGCCGCGCATACCACCCAACACATTGTTCACCTTGACGTCGGCGATGACTTTCTCTCCGTATGACTTCTTGAATTCGGCCAGCAACTCACGCTTGGCGGGGATCAGAGAGGCGAGCGTAGTTTTGAGGTCCGGCTCATTCGCCACGCTTGAGTCGGTTTCTGACGAGGTGTTGGTCTCGGCCTCTGACGAGGTCGACACGGTATCAGACGTGGTCGAGCCGGACTCGGAAGAATAGCTTCGAGTGAAGGAGACAGCTGACGGAATTCGGGCTCGAGGGCGGACCACATGGCGCGGGAGTAGACGGATGAGGGCAGCCATAGTTGCGATGAAGCGATGACTTCTTTGCTGCTAGCTTAACTCAGATTTGTGCCTTGTCTCCTACCAGGTAGGTAGTAGGCGAAGATCGATGGGTAGCTCTCTAGTAGATATTTGAAACTTTCCTCATCGGCGACGCAGCCGCATCATTTTAGCCGAGGAAAGCCGATTCTTCTCGGTTAGGCGGGCCGTAGATACGCCGAGGCCGACTTCATCAACTCGCCGCCTCTCTCCTCTCATCTTTTGCCCTTCTCTGCCGCAAAAGGCAGCGCGTCGCGATGCAGCGAAATCTCGGTCGAGCCGTAGCACGGATGACCTCCGCCCCTGTTTCCGCCTCCGCCTCCGCATCTGTCTCCGCTCCTGCCTACGGCCCCGCCTTCGCCTCCGCCGTCCGCTCCGTCTCCTCCTCGGCCCCAGCCGCGGCGCCTCACCACCCCTTCTCCCACGCTATCCCACCGGCAGACTCCTTCCAGCTGCTTCCCGAGTCGCAAAAGACCGGGGAGGCCGAGGATGCGCTGTACGAAGCCCAGATCAAGGAGACGGAAGCATGGTGGTCGTCCCCGCGCTATGCCGACATCAAGCGGCCATACCAGGCCGCCGACGTTGTCTCCAAGCGCGGCACGCAGAACGTGTCTTATCCCAGCTCCGTCATGGCTACCAAGCTCTTCAACCTGATACGTCACCGCATATCGCGCGGCGAGCCCATTCATACCCGTGGGTGTTTCCTCGTCGCCTCATGACTTCTTCCGACTCTGACGATGGATGACACCGAGAATGCACTGCGAAACAAAGTCGGCGCCATTGATCCCGTCCAAATGACACAGCAGGCCCCTCATCAAGAGGTATTATACGTCTCCGGCTGGGCCTGCTCCTCACTGCTCACGACGACCAACGAGGTCTCGCCCGACTTTGGAGACTACCCCTACAACACGGTGCCCAACCAGGTGCAGCGCCTCGCCAAGGCCCAGTCGATGCACGATCGCAAGCAGTGGGACGCCCGCCGTCGCATGACAGCCGCGGAGCGCGCCGCTACTCCCTACGTCGACTACCTGCGGCCCATCATCGCGGACGGCGACACTGGTCACGGCGGCCTATCCGCCGTCCTCAAGCTGGCCAAGCTTTTCGCGGAAAACGGCGCGGCGGCGGTCCACTTTGAAGACCAGCTGCACGGCGGAAAGAAGTGCGGCCATCTCGCCGGTAAAGTGCTGGTTCCCACGGGCGAGCACATCAACCGGCTCAATGCTGCGCGCTTCCAGTGGGACGTCATGGGCTGCGAGAACCTCGTCATCGCCCGCACCGACTCCGAGTCCGGCCGCCTGCTATCGTCCGCTATTGACGTGCGAGACCACGAATTCATCCTCGGCGTGGCCGACCCAGCCGTCGAGCCCCTCGCCGAGGCCATACAATCCATGGAGGCTCGCGGCGCTTCGGGGGCCGACGTCGATGCCTTCGAAGCCGACTGGGTTGCCTCGGCTCGATTGGTGACCTTTGACGAGGCCGCCGTGGAACATATGCGCGCCGAAGGTGTGGCAGATGAGCGGTTGCGCGACTACCTTGCCGCCACGGCCGCCGACCCGGATATGGGCATCAGCCGTCGCCGAGCGCTGGCCGCTCATTACGCCCGCACGCCCGTCTACTTCAGCTGGGACGTGCCGCGGACGCGCGAAGGCTATTATCACGTCCGCGCCGGTATGTCCGCCGCCACCAAGCGCGCGCTGGCCTTTGCCCCATACGCGGACCTGCTGTGGGTCGAGACAGGCGACCCAAAGGTCGAGGTAGCAACGCAGCTTGCGCGGACCGTACGCGACGCCCATCCGAACAAGGGCCTGGTCTACAACCTGTCGCCGTCGTTCAACTGGGCTGGCCACGGCTTCACGCCGGAGACGCTTCGCTCCTTCGTGTGGGATCTGGCGCGCAAGGGCTTCGTGCTGCAGCTGGTATCGCTCGCGGGGCTGCACTCGACGGCCGCTGCGTCAGCCGAACTGGCGCGGGCTTTCAGAACGGACGGCATGAAGGCCTACGTCGATCTGGTGCAGCGGCGCGAGCGTGATCTAGGATGCGACGTGCTTACGCACCAGAAGTGGAGCGGTGCCGCCTACATGGACGGCATCTTGGGATCTATCCAGAGTGGAAGCTCCAGTAGTCGCAGCATGGGACGAGGGAACACTGAGGGACAATTCGACTGAGGGTATGAGACTGAGAGGGAAGAAGGGTCGGGGGGCGAGCACAGGATATGGACGAGCCCGGCGCAGTATCGCAGGTCAGCCTCAACTGTAGGCTTTTGAGGCGAGACACGAGCCCAGGACCTACGGGTACCCCCTTTTGCCTATGATGTCTCCTTTCAATAGTTTGGTCAAGCGTTTCTTTCCTCAAGCACTCCACGTTCGGGTCACTCTCAGTCAACTTCGCTCGTAGACGGTGTCGGTAGCCGACAGGTAAAATTGCGACAGATAACGGCCAGAAACCGTAACGATGGCGCTCACTACAATGATCTACAGTGAGTCTTTGAGGGCATTGTTTCGCGGGGCCGCTGTCGGAGGCCCGTTCGGGGTGACGTAGGCCTTGCTGAGCCCACCATCGACAACAAAGTCATGTCCGTTGACGAAGCTGGCCTCGTCGCTGGCGAGGAAGACGACGGCATGAGCCTGCTCGATCGCCTCGCCAAAGCGGCCAGAGGGGAAATGCACCTCGCGTCGATGGCGTTTCTCCTTATCATCGCCCAGCCAATCCTGCAGCAGCGGGGTGTTGAGCGGCGCCGGACACAAGCTGTTGAAGCGATAGCCCTCACGGGCATGGACCATGGCGAGTTCGCGCGTGAGGGCGAGGACGGCACCTTTGGAAGCAGTATAAGCAAGCTGAGGCGTAGCAGCGCCCATGAGAGCGACGAAAGATGCCGTGTTGATGATGGAACCGCGTGTCTTTTGATGACGACGCAGAGCGAGGACGGCGTGCTTGCAGCCGAACCAGACGCCTTTGACGTTGACGTTTTGGGTGAGGTCCCAGATGGATTCGGGTGTGTTGACGGCGTCGTCATCTTGGGCGTGCATTATGCCGGCGTTGTTAAACATGATGTCGAGGCCGCCCCAGGGGTCGAGGGCTTCAACGAGGGCTTGTACTTGGGATTCTTTGGTGACGTCGCATTCCTAGTGAGGTATGAGCTGGACGGGTGCCAATGCCATGGAAGAAGGAGAGTGAGTAGATGGGGGAAGACCTTGACTTCGACCCGGGCGGCGGATGGCACGAGCTGCTTCACTTTGGCGAGCGCCTTTTCGAGCGCAGGACCGGAGATGTCAGCCAAGAGGACGTTGGCGCCCTCCTTGGCGAAGAGGATGGAAGTCTCGAGGCCGATGCCGCTGATCCAAGGTGAGTGAGTTGGCACGTAGAATGGAGTAAGGCGGATAGAGCTCACCCAGCGGCGCCGGTAATAACGGCATTCTTGCCGGCGAGGCGACCAGAAGATGCAGTAGAGGCCATGGCGACAGGCGGACGGTTGCAGTGAAGTTCTGTGAGGAGGATGGTGATACGGTGAGTGGTAGGACTCGTAGGAGGGAGGATGTGGGGAGGGGACGAGAGGGGCTTTATGACAGAGGAAGGGGGGGCTTGGTGCGGCGGTGCCCGACGAAGATGGATAAGATAAACGATAAGGTCTCCTTTTTTATCGTTTATAATCTCTTCCTCTGTCTCAACTCTAATCGAACAATTTGCTAGGGATACCCGTTTGCCTATTACTACTATGGTGCCTGTACATAGAGTCAACCCAGGCTCGTCCCGAAGCTCGTGCCCATCGAGGAACGAGCTTGGTTAGTCTGCCATCTGCCCAAGGGGTCAATGTGGTAACGATACCCATGGGCCATGAGTCTAAATTCGTGTCTTTGGACCCTGCTTTTCCACCTCTTCTCCCCTATCTCATCATCCTATCTCGAATCTCGTCCCATCTCATCCCTGCTTAACCTCGTCCCCCCACTATACCATCAGATCGCGCCCGGCTAAAGGGCGGCGGCGGTCTCGGTGCGCGCATCTAAACCTGCCCATCTCGACCTGGCTAGGATTGCGCCGGTCAATATCAATACAATGAAGGAAGCATCGCCCATCCATCATCCCACCGTCCCAGGCACGAGAGTCGTCGCAGCCGCAGCCGTCCAGCCGCAGTAGCCGCAGCCTCAGCGGCAGTCGCAGCCGCGCGCAACCCTGCGGCGGGCCGCGATGTGACTCTGCCGAACGCCATACCACGATCGGGCGACACGTGCAAGACTACGGCACGTTTTCGTAGTTTGAGTACTTTGTGAAGAGGCACGATATCTTTAGTATAGAATATCTACGTCGTCCTCATGCCTACAGTAGCATATATGCATGCGTTGTATTTTATTACGAATAAGCCGCCCTCCTCCCTCAATACCTAGCTGCCTCACCAAGAGCTTCTGAAAAGTTCCGAAAGATAAAAAAGAGAAGACTACTCAATACAAACATACCTACCTACTCCTACATATGTATGTACATATGTACATACGATCATGTCCATCGACTATGGGACCAGATCATGATATGTAGACTGATAAATCCTTCGGACATGCCGGTTCATCAGCTGTTCGTATCGTCGCGTCGCCCCCCTTTATCGGTCGTGCCCTAAACTCAATTGCATCATCGTCAACCGTACGGAAGTACCCAGAGGTATCGTCTGTCCACTCGATGCCTGCTTTTCTACCGTCTTTCTTACATAAGGTACCTGCACGATCTCTGGCGCATAGTGACCGCACATCTCCAATGTCTGATAAACTTCTCGACCCCTATTTCTTCACATTCCTCTCTTCTCTTCGCTTCATCTCGTCCTTTTTTCCATCCGAATTGTCTTCTCTCCCCTCGTTGATCCGATCATCCAGACAACATCCCATTATACATAAGTCGCCAACGAGAGTTCTCAGCGGGCCGTCAGACGACAATGGCTACGTCCGATTCTCCCGCCGCCGCCGCGCCGCCGCCGAACCTCAGCGTCGCGGCGCTGCCCAAGCTCCTGGAGCGCGACACCCGCGTCAAGCTCGCCGGCCTCGACGTCGACGGAATCCTCCGCGGCAAGCTCGTCTCCAAGGATAAATTCCTCTCTGTCGCAGAGGCCGGCTTCGGCTTTTGCTCCGTCATCTTTGGCTGGGACATGCACGACCAGACCTACGGCCGCGAGCTGGGCGTATCCAACGCCGCCAATGGTTATCGCGATATGGTTGCCGTACCGGATCTCGCCTCCTTCCGGCGCATTCCTTGGGAGGACAACGTGCCGTTCTTCCTCGTCAGCTTCCTTGATCCGGACACAAGAAAACCCATATGCGCCTGTCCACGCGGCTTGCTGAAAACGCAACTCGATCGTCTGCGAGCCAGCGGTTGCGGCGCCATGGCCGGCGGTTCGTACTTTGACGCCTCTCCTTCTGCTCTTCTCCTTTCTCAATAATCTCCAACAGGCCATGGCTAATCATGTGGTACAGCCGAGTACGAGTTTTATACGTTTCGCTCACCAGGTTCTTCGCCCGCCGTCTTCTTGCAGCAGAACCCGCCAGAACAGCTGCCGTCCTTGACCGAAGGCATGTTCGGCTACTCGCTTACACGGCCGGTTCACAACAAAAAGTGGTACTACGACGTCTACGATGCCTGCGCCCACTTCCGCTGTGACATCGAGGGCTGGCACACAGAGTCCGGACCGGGCGTCTTCGAGGCCGCCCTCGAGTACAACGAGGCCGCCGAAATGGCAGACCGCGCCAGCCTCTTCAAGTACGCCGTCCGAAGCGTCGGTGCCGAACACGCCATCACCCCTTGCTTCATGGCCAAACCACGTCAGGGCCTGCCGGGTAACAGCGGTCACATACATGTGTCTATCGTCGACGACTCCGGCAAGAACCTGCTAGCCCGCGACGAGGGAAATGACAGCGGCGATGCCGAGTATGATGACGTTGCCGGCCTCTCCGACTTGGGCCGTCACTTCCTGGCTGGCATCCTCGTCGGCCTCCCCGACGTCATGCCCATGCTCGCGCCGACAATAAACTCGTACAAACGCCTGGTCGAGAACTTCTGGGCCCCCGTCACGGTCTCATGGGGCCTCGAGCACCGGGCGGCCTCCATCCGCATCATCTCCCCTCCCACGTCCAAGTCCTCGGCCACACGGCTCGAGGTCCGCGTACCCGGCGCGGACACGAACCCTCACTATGTCCTCGCCGCCATCCTCGGCTGCGGCTGGCGCGGCGTAGAGCGCAAGCTCGAGCTGCCATGTCCGCCCCTGTCGGCCGGCCAGTCCGTCGCCGACGGAGAGGGCCACCGGCTCGCCAAGACGCTCAAGGAGGCGACGGCGCGCTTCGTCGCCAAGGACAGTGTTGCCCGTGACGTCTTTGGTCATGACTTTGTCGACCATTTTGCCGGTACCAGGGAGAATGAGGTTCGGCTATTTGAGGAGGCCGTTACCGACTGGTGGGTGTTCACCTTTTCCCTTCTCATCTTTCATTTTCAACTCTGAACCCGTCTTGCATCGCAAATAACTGAAAAAAAAAATATCTAGGGAGATGAAGCGCTATTTAGAAACAGTCTGATCGCCCCGTCCCACCGCCTTTCCATCGTCTTTCCAGTCTAGCTCCTCCAGATACCCTACCACCGTCTGTCCATCGATTGAATAGAGTCAACGTTGGGACTGGCTTATATATATTTTGATGTCTGCATATGAACACGCATGATGCGCGTACATGTATCCGTTGGTATACACACGTTCATACAAACGTACTTCTCTACTACCCAGTACCTTCCTCTTTACAAAGGCCGGTCATCATCCTGCAATCCAATGGAAAACAATTCAATCGCCTCTGTAGAATACTTTCTCAACCTAATACTCCAGCACAACATCTGGTCCTCACCGGCTAGATATACGGAGTAGATCAGAAGTAGTTGTTCACAGGCTGAGTCTGACCCGTCCGTATGAATCAGATCTCATCACTGTCGATGAGCACCCCGGCAAAGCAGTCACCAGTGCGAATATGCCATGATTGCCATCCCACCAGTCCCTCATTGTATCATTCCTTGCATGACCCCAAATGGGCGCGGCCAGAGATAACTCACATGGATGGGAAGCATTCAGGCCGCGTAACAGTCAAGCCCGCCTTTTCGTCGCGTGCCAACTTATGTATCAAACATGTCGAGACCCTCGACGAAAACCCCTGCATGCCTCGTCATCGCCTAACAATGCTCAAACGCCAGCGCTCCGGGGCATCACCATCGACCCCTCCTTTCTTCGCCTCGTGTTGCCATCCCCGCAGCTGCTCCTCGGCGACACAAGGGGGGGTGCCTCGTCTTGTGTAACGATTTCGTCCCTCACCCCCACTTCTTAGTTATCGCCACGGCGTCAGCCCTGCCCTCATGGCCGGGATGCCGCTGGCCTTCGGGGAGCTCATGGTGTCTCCGCGGGGCCGCGAGAGCCAAGCCGACGACTATGACTCGCGTTCCTTCTTACCTCTCCGCTTCCCCGCCGCCCGCCCGTCCACGCTCTCTTCATCGGGACTCCATTCCTCGGGGTGGAAGTCCGGATTGCCATAGTGCGCTCGGTTCCAGATGCTATTCTTAAACGTGTTCGTCTTGACCTGAAAGGATGACTCACGGAAGCTGTTCTTGCTCTCTTCGTAGTCAAGCTGAACCGGGCTGAACCTGATAGGATAGCCCCCAGCCGCAGTCACCTCGCCGGCAGTCCGCACAAGCGGCGTGTGTTTCTGCGGGGCAGTGTCCACGCCCAATGCACCGCCCATAACCGAAGACGATCCCAGCGTCCCCATTGTTGTCGGGGACTGTGATGGTGGCGTGCGCGTTGTCGGCGCTGTTTGTCGCGTGTCGTCGGAAATAAAGGGTGCCGTCCATGAGCTCTGAGGGGGCGGGGGCGAAAAAGCGTCGACGGCCGGCGAGATGGCGCTGAGGCCGGGGATCATGCTAAGGGCGCCGCTGAAGTCCATAGTGGAGAAGGCAGCCAGGTTCGGGTTATTGCTGCTGATGCGCGCCTCATGGGATCCAATGGCAGCCTTGAAGACGTTGACAGGCTCTGTAGGGGGGGAAGGGGCAGGCGGAGAAGAAGAAGAGGCGGCTTCCTCAAGCGCGCGATACAAAATGTCGTAATGATCCGGGCGATATAGCAAGAAGACAGTGCATGCGGGGGGTGGCGCATTTTGGCCGGGCGTTTCATCGGTAAAGCGGTGATGATTCACCTGGCTGCCGGGGCTGAGATCCAGATACGCGATCTCGAGGGCGATACCGGCGGGCTGAAGAAGAATGTTGAAGAGCGCAACAATGCCCAGATGCTCGATCTCGCGGTTGGGCAGCTCCATGGATTGAGAGCAGTAGGCGGAGATGCCTTGGGCTCCTGGGACGAAGGGATCGTACGTATCGGCGTTGGACTTGAGATAGGTAGCGGCGAGCAGACGCAGGTAGTAGATGAGGGCGCTCTCGATGGACTCATCGTTCCAACTATGCATCAGAAGGGCACGCGCGGCGGTCTGATCAGCAACGAGACCGGCGAGATCGCGCATGAGGCCCGTCATCTCTTCAGCCCAGTCCTCAAAGTAGCTGTAGCCGCCGACGGTGTGGAGAGTTTGGTTGTAGCTGACGAGGCGCGAGACCTCGGCCTGTATCGCATCCGGGTTGGCCATTTCGATAAGCTTCTCAAAGTAGGAGAAGCCGATGGCTACGTCTGCAGGTTAACAAATACTTCTACGCTCAAGAGTGGAAGTAGTGGGGGCACCGCGAGCACGGCTTTTGCGCACCATGAACGCACCTCGCCAGCCGCAGTTGCCATCGCCCTGAATGGGACGATAATGAGAGTATGTCTGCGGGAGGGCCTTCGTTTGATGAGCACTTTTATTTTTGTTTCTTCTCCGGGGAAAGAGAACAGGACACGAGTGGGCAGCTCACCATGGTCTTCTCGACGTAGACCTGGTCGGCCTTGGCGTACTCGTGGGTGATGGCATTGCTAGACGTCTTGTCGCCGACCAGCGGCCCCTGGAGAGCAAAGCAAGTCAGCGAGCGCGACGGCGGGAGACAAAGCGCGATTTCGCAATCACCTCAAGGACAGGCCGGTAATCCTTGGCAGCCTCCTGCTGGGCGGCCATATCGTGATCGTCCATGGCAGCTGCAGCGCGATAGTGAAGCGGACGCGGATGATGATGCGGGAGATGATGGTGCGGGAAGAAGTGGTGGTGGTGGTGGTGGTGGTGGTTGTGGTGCTGAGGCTGGTGCTGATGCGGTGCAGCTTCAGAAGGGCTGGGCCCGCTGGAGCCTCCGCCGTACAGGTAGCGTAGGCCGGTGTCGGGCTCGGCCCCAGCCGCCGCAACGGCGCCTCCTCTGGCTCTGTTCCTCGCTTGCGGCGGCGGCGGGATGCCAAAGCCTAGCGCAATGCCGATGCCATTCGACGGCAGGTCGGAGGCGAAGCACGGCGACGAGGCGAATGGCGTGGGCTGGGGATGAAACATTGAGGCCTTGAGCGGCGACTTGGGGGCTGCGGGCCGTGGAGGGGCGTTTCTTCTTTCGTCGTGTTTTCGGTCTTTAGTGACTTCTTTCCTTGCTTTTGATACCCTTTGTGCGGCTCGAGGGGACAGGGAAGGGTGAAGAACAGAGATGAAGTCTGGCGAGGAGATTGCGACGAAGGATGACAAGAAGGGTGGGCGGAATGAGAAGCGGCAAGTGAGTCAGGAATAATGGAAGGAATGACAGTGAATGCAAGTCGGCTGGCTGCTCCTTCCCTGCCCGCGGATGCCAGGGGAGGCAATTACGATCGGGCAGCAGCTCTTGCTTGAGATATATATCACCAGATAACTGACTGATCCAGCCGAGGCCAAGCCAAGGCATGGATCGAGGCCGCGGCTGACAGAGCGAAGGGTGAAAGAAAGAGAGGCTGTACCAAGATGAGAAGGTGAGATTGAATTGGAGATGAAATTGAGGGAGGAAAGGGAAGACAAAAGGCAGAGTGGGAGAGGGAGAGAGGGAGAGAGGGAGAGGAGGGAGGGGGAGAGAGAGAGTAGGAGAGAGTAGGAGAGAGTAGGAGAGAGTAGGAGAGAGTAGGAGAGAGTAGAGGAGAGAGAGTAAGAGCCAGAGACAGAGCAGCCGACGCATCTAAGAAGTGATGACCAGTAGCTGAGATGGCAGCTGGACGGCCAGCTTTGACTAACAAGACGCAACCAACCCGCCCCTCGGTGTGGCCGCAGCGTCTCGGGCGGCTGCCAGGGTCATAGACCCAGCGGTACAGCCGAGGACGGGCGGGATGGATGGATGGACGGGGTACAAGGCGTGTGTGTCTTCAGAGGTTCCTGGTCGTGCAGGACGGCGACGCAGCATCTCTCTCGCTCAACTTCTGTCCCTCTCTCCTCTCCACCATCGAGATGGCCGGCGGGAAGCGGCAGCATGCAATGCGTCCGACCGGGTGGGCCTCTTCGGCAACGCTCCGCCGTCGTCGTCCCTGGCCGGGAGGGGGGCTTGTCTGTGCCGCCAAGGTACGGTATTGCTGTTGTAAAATGTTTTAATATGTGCCAGTCGCCGTCGTGTGGAAGGTAGTAAGTACGGATAGGCATGTACGGATACAACTACGATAGGTGCTATATCTCATTCGTGCATGGTTATCCGTAAGAAAGACGCATTGATGGACGAGGGGGTGACGTGGACAGGGACGGGATGCGAGAAGCCGAGCCGCCCTCAGCCGTGAGAGGCTCGACGTCGGAGCTGGATGCGCGGTGCATTTATTTAGCGAGCTGCCCGACGAGAGGACCTGAAGATGGGGGAGGGGTGGAGAGGAGGCGGAGGATCATTGTGAGAATAAGATGAGGAAGCAGAAGAGAAGAGGAGAGGAGAGGAGAGTTTCAAATGAGGTTGGGTGGTTTTAGTCGAAGACAAGATGGGAGACACAAGAGAGTAGAGGCCGACAAATCCACAGACAAACACATAAGACATACGTAGGTATCCGTATACACAACGGCTTGCGTCGGCGACGTATGACTTTTGCGCATGTCCTCCGTACATACTACTACTAGTACGGATACCTAAGGCGATATACGGATATACACTTATATTTGCCTACAGGCTTGAGGCTAAGGATATCCGTACGGATATCCGTACATGCTCTCACATACGGATTACTAGTAGTACTCGTAGAGTAGTACGGATACATCAAGCCTTGCTTCCCGATACCTGGTTTCCAACTCTATCGTGTTCCTGTTTCTATTTCCACCTCTCCTCACCCCATTCATCCTCACCCCCTTTCTCCCCCTCACCCCCCTTCCTTCACAGTTACCACTCTTCCATGCACCCCTGCCTCCGTCATTGTCATAACGCATTGCAGCACTGCGACTGGCTGGCGTCTATCTACTACTTACTCTGGTACATCCTTACTGAGGTAGGGGACGCGCTATAAAATCTAGGGGGCGTAACTTCTTCATCGTTTCTTTTTCCTCATGTTCGACGGAGTACGGAGTACGACGTCCGAGAAGCAGGTAAGAATTTGATTATTTCCCTACCTACCTAGTCAGTACCCACGAGGTTCGCAGGGCCGTTTCTTCCCCCTACTTCATCTATTCGCATGTTGTCCTCCCACCATCAAGTCGAATGCATGGTCCTTGTGACAGTAACAAATCCCTCGCTCTAGACCAGAGATCTGTCTGCCGGTACTCGCTTCACTGGTCTCACGCCGAGGCAAAACGGAAATATGTACAAGTATCCTCTACCTACGAGACGCATCCATACTTAGTATCCATAGTATATTTGAACTTGCTGTGCATCATTCCACCGTGACCTACTACCTTCGTACCTACCTGCCAGGCTACCACCACCACCACCTGCTCAACTGGATGAGCAGCCACACTCATGCGTTGCAACATCATATGCATCCTTCTGCCGAACGTGTTCCCCCAAGCCACGAGAGCGAGCAAAGAGAGAACCAGCATTTGATACGGTTGGTCCCGACGGCTGGTGTCCCCTCATCTCCACCTTCCTCCCCCCTGTTCGCATCCCATCACACTCACTTACAAGATACGATTCCTACCTGTTATATTGGAGGAACGAGTAGCCATAACATGGCATCCGGCAAACACTCATGATGAACAAGTACGCATACATACACATTACTCCGCACATACATACATCCTCTAGTATCCGTACACACATGTGTAATACCGCTCTCGCCCTCCTGTGTAACCACGCCCGGCGCCAAACCGGCAATGCAGCAGCCCGTCCGCCGGCCCGGTCATGATGCTGCCTCGCTAGCATTCTTCACTGAAGTTCACTACTTCATCGGAGGTCTTTCCGCCGAATCCCTACATCCTACATATGTACATATATACACACAGATCATAAAACATCACATACGGATACAGTCTGCAGACGTCCAAGGAGAAATGCTCCTCGAGCGATGCACCTCACAGGGCACACACAGAGGCTGGACCAGAGAAGAGGAAAGAAAGAAAAAGGAAAGACGTCGTAGAGTGGCATACAGATGGGGAGAGACGCCGAATCGATGACCCGTCCGTCCATGCTTCCAGAGTCACCACATCACTCGGCCTCGACCAATCAAGCTCTTGACTCCGAAGCCGCCCTCTTTGTCCGCTGCCCGACTCTGCCCCTCTGTCCCATGGCTCTCTTCTCTTCTCTCCCACGGCAGCCCCCCCCCCCCCCCCCCCCCCCCCCCCCCCCCCCCCCCCCCCCCTCATCCCCCCCCCCCTCTCCCCCCCTCCCCCCCCCCCCCCCCCGCCCCCCCCCTGCCCCCCCCCCCCCCCCCCCCCCCCCCCCCCCCCCCCCCCCCCCCCCGCCCCCCCCCCCCCCCTCCCCCGGGGCGCCCCCCCCCCCCCCCCCCCCCCCCTTCCCTCTATTTCCCCCCGCCGCCGCTTTTCAGCAGTGCGAGCCTCGTCTTGGCTTGCCTGTGCCTGTTCCCTGCCCACCCCTCCTCTCTCCCCCCCCCCCAAGTCACGAGGCAGGCCTGCTGGGCCCTCCCCCCCCGGGTCTTTGTGCAAGCTGCGTGGTTGTGCCACTGTGCACTCGCGCATCAAACAAAGCCCAATCCATCCGCCTGTTTTTTTTTTCCTCACCCACGACCTACCACCTCTCTATCTTCATCCTCTCTCCTCTCCCGTGCATTTCTGCATGTACATGACGCTTCTCTTCCACTTCCCCCCCTCCCTCGCTCTCTCTCACACACTCTCCTAGGTACTCTCTCACCCGCCCTATTTCTCGTCTACTCTCCTGTTCTCTCTCTATATCACCTGAAGTCATCTTCCATTTCGCGTTGCTCAACGCGTGCATCTTGCATCCTGCAGCGCCTCTGAACTCAACCCCTCGTTGAACTGTGTTGCTTAAGTCTATTTGTACACTTCAGCATCATCGCCCGCAGCGACCTTTCCCCCTCCCCCCTCTTCCCTTCCTCCCTCTTCCTCTCCAACCCCTGACCTCTTTGCCCCCCCTTTTTTTTCTACGATCCTTTTATGTACGCTCCCGTTTCCTGGCCCCGCCCCGCACCTCTTCCCTTCGGAGCCTGAGGCTACACTTTCAGAACACTTCTTTCGTCGTCGCCTAATACCTTCGGTTTCTCCCCACCTTTTCCTTCTTTGTGATTCACCTTCCTCGACCGTGTGGATCGCCCCGACTGACCTCGCTTCCCAGCCGCACCAGATTGTCGCTCGCCAACCAACTCGAAGTCGACCTCGAATCCTAGCCGAGAGCAAAGCCTTCAACGGCCTTCGACACCTCACGTGCCTGCCAGCGAGCGACCTTTCCATCGGCATTCTAACGATTTGACGGCTTCTTACCCGAGACCCTCGTCTCCTTTTATCTGCCCATCACGGCCGACACGAAAAAAATTGAATTGATACCCCTTGTCCGCACTCCGCGAACCTCGCCTTGCCACGAAACGCCTTCTGCACGACCGGCTGTCTGGCTCTGTCAGAGAATCGCTCAGCATGTCGTCCCATCGACCAAATGCTTTCAATAGTCTTAGGATGGGAGGTTGGTCTTTCCCCGGCTTCCTTGAGCGCATCGTGTGGTCGTCCCTTTGCTTACAAAACCCGCCTCCAGAGGTCATTCGCGAAAAGGTGCAGGATGGGATCACGGGCGAGACCAGAGATCTGCAATACACGCAATGCAAAATCGTCGGAAATGGGTCTTTCGGCGTCGTCTTCCAGACGAAGCTGTCGCCATCGGGCGAGGACGCGGCCATCAAACGCGTGCTGCAGGACAAGAGGTTCAAGGTATGTGTGATACTGATGGCGCCACCACCACCTTTTGTCTACCTGTTCACCACGTCTCACCTGGCCTCAACAGAACCGCGAATTGCAGATTATGCGCATCGTCAGACATCCCAACATTGTGCAACTAAAAGCATTCTACTACTCCAATGGAGACCGCGTATGTTCACCCTCACCTCACTGAGACGTCTGGCGCTGACTGAAGCTTCACCCTGCAGAAAGATGAAGTCTACCTCAACTTAGTGCAAGAATTCGTGCCCGAAACCGTTTATCGAGCCTCGCGATTCTTCAACAAGATGAAGACGACCATGCCCATCCTCGAGGTGAAATTGTATATTTATCAGCTATTTCGAGCGTTGGCGTATATTCACTCCCAAGGCATCTGCCACCGCGACATCAAGCCCCAGAACCTCCTGCTCGATCCCAACAGCGGGATTCTTAAGCTATGCGACTTTGGTAGCGCAAAGATCCTGGTAGAGAACGAGCCCAATGTCTCGTACATCTGCTCGCGCTACTATCGCGCCCCCGAGCTCATCTTTGGCGCGACAAATTACACAACGAAAATCGGTAAAGCCCCCCCCCCCCCCCCCGTCCCCTCCCCAAGCCGCCATCCCCAAGCCGCCATCCTCATACCCTGTCCGACGTTTGGCTTCAAGCCCCTGACTGACGTTTGCAGACGTGTGGTCAACTGGCTGCGTCATGGCCGAGCTCATGCTCGGTCAGCCGCTGTTCCCCGGCGAGTCTGGCATTGACCAGCTAGTAGAAATCATCAAAGTACTCGGCACACCTACGCGTGAGCAGATTCGCACCATGAACCCCAACTACATGGAGCACAAGTTCCCGCAGATCAAACCACACCCGTTCAGCAAGGTCTTTCGCAGGGCAGATGCCAACGCCATCGATCTCATCGCCCGCCTTTTGGAGTACACGCCAACCGAGAGGCAGTCGGCCATCGACGCCATGGTGCATCCTTTTTTCGACGAGCTTCGTGATCCCGCCACCAGGCTCCCTGACTCGAGACACGGTACAGGTCAGATTCGTGACCTACCCGACCTGTTTGACTTTTCGCGTCATGGTGTGTTTCCCGTTTCCCCTGTCCTGCTACGGTGCTGACGGTCGGGCAGAGCTCTCAATTGCGCCCAACTTGAACCAGAAACTAGTCCCCCCCCACGCGAGGCCGGAACTGGCGTCGCGGGGCCTGGACATTGACGACTTTATGCCCATGACGAAGCAAGAAATGATGGCAAAACTGGACTGACGACCGCACGCGCCCTACGAAACCGAAGCTGAGCTGCATTTGACACTAAACGGCACACGACGTCACCGGGAGGCGAGTGCCCAATGAACTGTGTTCCAGACGTAGGGACTTACTGGACGGGGGAGTTTGGGCTTCTAAATACAAAACCGGGCAGACGGTCGGCGAGGGAAGAGGTAGCCTGGAAGCTGGTGGTGCCGGGGACGATGCATGCAAATGCGCTCTCGCGCATGGCGTATGCTCTCCTTGCGTACATCCGTGTCGTTATCATGCGGCTGGGCCGAGCCGGGGTTTGGAGTTAAGGTATTCGCCCGGCGGGCGGGGGGAGCGGAACCTCGCGACGTCTGACGACGTGGACCGCCGCGGCTTGGATGGCGAGGAGGAAAGCTGCCATCTCAGGTGGCTCACGTGGCTTGACCTTCCGCAATGATAAGAGGGACATCGCCTTTCTTAGACTACGCTTTCGTTGCACGAGACGGCTGGCGTCTACTCATTCGCCTCTCTTTCCTTTTTGCGTATCAAGAGCTGCATTGGTATGGCTGTGCCCGTGGATGCTGGGTGGGTGTCTCTTGTGTATGAGAGACGTTTGTAGACGTCAAGTCAGGCCACGCGCTGAGCGGAGCAAAAACTGGAGGCAGACGTGCTGCGTCTAATCGGTCTGGCTTGGAGGTGAAGGCTGGAGGTAGGCTGGTACGGATAGGTATAGTTTAGGAAGAGAGTTAAAGAGGCGACGCGGAGAGAGACGGCGCCATTCGATACGACAGAAGAATCGGAGATACCTACACATACGTATATGGTTTCTCGGCGGTCTTGACAACCAGTACCGTGGATCGCTCGGGCATGCTTGTAGTGAGAGACGAGGTGCGGTGAGGTGAGGTGAGGTGAGGTGAGGTGAGTGAAAGACTTGGAGGTGAGTAAATAAATGTCTGAGTCAGCAGCTTTTGTCATGGCCGTGGCTCGGGCAAGTGTGGCTCAAGGCAGCAACTCCCATCCTAAGAAAAGCAGTAGGTACTCCTACGGCCCTACCTACTAACCTAGTAGGCATCCCGTCCTATCAACCTTTTCTCCTTCGACTTGGTTCGTCGGCTGCGACTCGCATTCAAAGCCCACGGCCAATCGACACCTTCCTGCTTCAGCCTACTTCATACAAATCGAAATCAGCTCAAGAAATCCCCACAACATGGGCGACTTTGATCGGCGACAAGGGACGGGGCCTTATCATAACAGGAAACGCAGGCAACGCGGTAAGACTCGATCCCCGTTTTGATGGGCGGGCGCGTCTCCGAGGCGATAGGGCTGATGATGATTGTCACTACCCATGCAGACGACGATGACCACTACGACCGCCGGCAGCAACAGCGTAGACGAACCGATTCGGCGCCTGTGCCCGTCCGCCTGCGACGCCAACTCCTGGCGCTGGCAGACTCTCCGCTGCGCCAGTGGGGAGCCGAGGTGCAGGCGGTGGCTCGCATGCTCCACGACAACGCCGACGACGAGCAGCTCTGCGACACCTTTGTGAACTTGTCGTTGCAGCTTGTGGTGGAGCAGCCCCTCAAGACGCCTTTCGTTGCTGCCGTCGTCCTGGTGGTGAATACGCTCAAGCCGGATGTCGTCGATGCCGTGCTCGCTCGCCTGGGACGCGACATCGATGGCAGTCTCGGGTCTGGCGAGTGGCGCCAGTTGAAACTACTTCTCAAGTTTCTCGCCTGTCTCCAGCCGTGCTTGGAGGGAGACGGCATCTTTCCCCTCCTGGACGAGCTCTTCGCTCGCGCCGCTGATTTGCAGACGGCCAGCTCCGACGACGTCGGTCACCTTCCCCCTCCTTCCCAAGTCTCACTATCGTGCAACTTGCTGACGCCGTTATACGGGCTGAAGACGATTGGTACGGAAATTGTCAAAATCATCTTACTGACCATCCCCTATGCCGTGGCTGCTGCTCCTGGAAAGTTTCAGCAAAAGGCGGCCGACCTCATGGAAAAGACGGACATCATCGCGTCCGAGCCTCATGCCCTGCAGGCACTGGTCGACCCTTTCCATCCCGAAGGCGGGGAGGCGAGCCCGACGGCGTCCAGCAACCTTGTCATGCTGCTGCAGAAGCAGCTTCAGACCGAGGCGGCCAATAACTGGGAGCTTGCCTGCCTTCCTCGTCCCTGGCAATTTGCCCTCGAAGACATCGAGACGCAGGACAAGCTCGCCGAGGCCCCGAAGCACGCGCTCCCCGCCATCACCGTGCCGAAGACCGTCGCTGCCGGTTCTCGACCCTTGTTTCCCGAGGTCTTCTTTTCCGTCTACGCCGATCAGGATATCGAGTCCGTTCCCGGGCCGACCAACATCGCGGCGTCGCTGATCCGTGACGGTCTCGTCGACACGCTCAACGTACTTGACTTTAACCGCAACGCGGTGGCACGATATCTCATGGATCTCGACTGTTACTTTGCCGAAGGCACCTTTGTCAAGCGGGCGACTCCCTTCGACGAGCTTCGCAACTTTCCCGACGACCGAGCGACTTGGAAACCGGAAGATGTCGCTGTCGATACCGTCTTCTCTCAACTCTTCTTGTTGCCCAAGCCCGAATGCAAGGTCGTCTACTACCACTCGGTGCTCACAGAGGCGTGCAAGCTCGCGCCCGCCGCCATCGCGCCCAGCCTGGGGAGAGCCATCCGATACCTCTACCGTAACAGTCCGCGCATGGACCTTGAGCTCAGCCACCGCTTCCTCGACTGGTTCTCCCATCACCTGAGCAACTTTGGCTTCACCTGGAAATGGGCGGAATGGGCTGACGACGCGCTGCTTCCGGACCTTCACCCCCGCAAGTGGTTCCTCTTGGGCGCCTTGGACAAGGAGGTGCGGCTTAGCTTTGCGCAGAGGATCCGTAAGACGCTGCCCGATACCTATCAGCCTCTCATCGGGGAGGATAAGGACAAGGACGTGCCGGACTTTAAGTTTAACGATGCGGGTGAGTTTTTTTTTTTTTTTTGCTTTTGTCATATTTGCCCCAGCTTCAGCAAGCTAACACGCCTTTCGTAGATACGCCTTTCTCGGCCGAGGGCCAAGAATTAGGCGCTCTCCTAAAGCGCAAGGCCTCAGACGAGGAGATACAGGTTGTTATCGACAGGGTGGAGACGCAGGCTCGGGATCGGGGCCTGGACCCGTTGGTGGCCAGCACTGACGTTTTCATGACGACCATCTGCTGGGTCGGTTCGAAGTCGCTCAGCCATGTCCTGGCGTACGTTGATCGCACCAAGGGGAGGCTCGACGATGCCGGCGCCGCTTCACCGGCGGCCCGGACGCAGATCATGACGGCCGTCATGAGCTACTGGCACGCCCACCCGGGGGTGGCATTGTCCATCGTGGAGAAGCTGCTCAACTACTCGATTCTCAGTCCACAGACCATCATCGACTGGACGCTCGTGTCGGATGGTGCCGACGGGGGCCGGTCTCTTGCGCGGCCGCATCTGCTGGAGCTGGTTTGCAACACGATGGCCAAGGTCAGCGAACGGGTTCGGCATGTCCTCGCGGCCGCGGATGCCACTGCCGAAGGGTGCTCGCAGGACATACAGGCTATGCGTGACTTGTTTCGCGCCATCCAAGACGCTCTCTCCGGTTGGGCTGACGGAGGCAAGGACCGGAACATGATGGGCCTCGGCGAGGAGGGAGACATGATTCAGCGATGGGCCGGTCGCTGGCTTCGCATCTTTCGACGGATGGCTGCCATTGAGGAGTCTTATATCGAAGCGGCCAAGGTGGGAAGCATGAAGACGGTGAAAGCGGAAGAATAAAGGCAACCGAGGGAGGGGGAAAATGTAGGCGATGCTAGGAGATAGGGGGACCAGGCGGGCGGACTCTTCAATGGGCCTTTTTTTTTCTTTGCCCTGGTCGACAATGGATTTATGGAGAAGAAGCGCTGGGATAGTAAAAGACAGGGTTTTGACACGAGGTCAGAAACGTCGTTGTTCTTTATGTAACTGCATTCAAGTGTGATGTTGAAGAGTCCGCTGGCTACCTACCTACTACCTGCCTACCTGCCTGCCTATCACGTGAGATACTACAAGAGACACGACGAGCCTTGCAATGACGGAACAAGGTGAGCTTTATCCCCTGCTGGAGAGATGGTCATCGCCAGAAGTGGGTTCAATGATGCTCGGGATTTTTTAGTGAGGGCAGACAAAGCGTAAAGGTGAGGGAAGATGAATAATAGGAAGATGGATAGGGAGTAGATATGAGATGAACAAGGGATGTTTTTGCCTTTTATCGTTGAGGATCCTTAAGCCTTCTTTCAAAAACGGTGTTCGAATATAGCTTCGTACTCTTCTTCTCTCCTGAGTATAATCCCAGATGTATGTATGTATGTGAACGTCTTCCCTTCCATTCAGCGATCAAGACAGGAGCGTAAAGGAAGGAAATCCAACCGAGGTATTCTCATCATTCGTTGTGGGTGGGGGATAAGACCAAGACTTGAGTGTTTTCAAACCTTGGATTTTATGACTGGGAAAAGCGAGAGGGAAAATAAACACCTCCGTTGAGACCCTGTCGAAAGGCCTGGATAGACGACCGCGTAAAAAAGGGGGTGAAAAAGAAGAATCGTCAGGAGTTGGGGTATATGTGGGAAGAGAGAGAAAAAAAAAGGGGAAAGGGAAGATGAAAAGGGGGGACGGAAAGAGGGTTGCGTCAAACGATGAGCTTGCGCTTGATAGGGGTGGGTAATGAGTTGTCCTGGCCGTTTGGGAGGGATTTCTCACCCATGCGCTTTATCTTGTCCAGGAGGTGGCTGTTGAACAAAGTTAGAAGAAGGAGCTTTTGTAGGGGAGGAGGAGGTATATATGTGAATAATAGGGGTGAACGTACTTGATAGGCATATGTCCCCTACTCTCCGTCACGGCGAGGCTGACCCTCTCCAGCTGCTGAGCATGATCGAGGTAGTGAGCTCGAATCTTAGCCTGGCCCTCCGAGTCGTCGCTGGCCCTGACCATGTAGTCGCACCCGTCCTGGTCACAGCGCCACGTCTCGTCCGGACCTCTGGCCGACGTCCCGGGAATCCTCTCGGCGCGGATGACGACGATGGCCTGCTGCGAGGTGTCTTTGCCATCGCTGCCGTTCGAGGCGGGGGCGTCCTCCATGACGTCGTCGCCGTCGTCGTCTTCGTCGTTGTTGTTGTTGTCATCGTCGTTTTCGCCTTGGTGGTCGTCGGAGAAGTAGTGCGAGTTGCGCGCCGCGCCGCCGGACCCGTCGGACTCGGCGTCGCTTTCCATCTGCGACCGAGGCCGTTTCCTGTTCCCGGCTACGGGCCGGAGGTAGCTCTTTTTACGCCGGCCGTGGCGCTTGAGGCCTTTGCTTCGTCGCGCAGCGATCGCGTCGGATATGGATTGACCTTCGTCATCGTCGACCTCGTCTCCGAGCAGATCCGTGGCCTTGGCCGGAGGCGGAGGCGCCGGAGAAGGATGAGGCGGCGCGTCTTTGTTGGATGGCCGTGGCTTGCGCTTGCGCGGGTAGAGCGTCACCGGGAAGTCCGACGGTTTGAACGCGACCGGTTGGAACTCGGTGCCCGCAAGCTCCTCGAGCCAAGCGTATACGGCCTGGTTCTCAGGGTTTGCCTTGTCAAGCCTTTGGAGTAGCGGTTTGGCGTAATAGTGAAGCAGCTCCTGAGCCGGTCTCTTGTGTGAGCCCGGGGTGGCGTCTCGATACAAGGGAAGGCTATAGTCGAAGTAGAATCTGTTCAGCAACCCCAGCGGCGTCGCCCCTTTTCTGGTCTTTGATAGAACGTCCATCGTCGTCTCGAGGGCTTCGGCGACCGAGGCGAAGGCCGGGTCGTCGGCGGACGGCACCGCGGGCTTGAAAGAAGCCTGAATCGGGGGCGGCGCCGCCGGAGGCGGCGGCGGGAGCGGCAGCTCCTTGGGCTTCTGAGATTCCTTGATAGTTCGGGGCGGTGATTGCTTAGCAATCGGCCTCGAAGATCCTCTGACGACAAGGCGAGTCGGCTGCGGTGCGACGGAGCTCGTCGCTCTAGAGGATCGCTTCAGGGACGAGCCTCTGGGAGCGGCGTCTTCGACACTGGCGCTTTTGGAAAAAGATGACGACGCGGGCGCAGGGCTCAATTCCTCGATGGAGATCGGGGGCGGGATGCTCTGGGGATTCTTCATGAGATGGTCTATCTTTTGGAGGAGGTCCGGATGCTGCATGACGATCCATTTGTAGAGAGCGGTCGGTTTCCAATCCATGTACAGGTCGACCTGGAGGAACTGGTTGATGAGAAAGGCGGCATGCTCGCTACAGCGGGCGACGACCTCTTCAAAGGTGCTCCCATCGCCCACCCGGGCGGCGTACTGGTGGAAGATGCCGGAGAGCTCCTGGAGCAAAGCCGACTCCTTGGTCTTCTTGGTCTTCTTGAGGGTCTTGGAAGCGTCGTAAATATCAACCATGTGGTAGTAGAATGTAGTGGCTTCGCACATCTTGCGGTAGATGGGGCCGTAGGCGGCTGAAGGGCTGATCTCATACCATCCGCCACGGCCGGAAACCCAGATGAGAGGGCTCCTGTCGTCTGATTCGCCGATAGCGAACAAGTGGGAATGACGGATCTCGAGGGGGGTGGATTTTCGGACGCGCGTGATGACTAGAGAAGAGATGTTAGATGTCAGTGCGGGAAGACGACGAGGACGACGATAGAAGGAGGTGGGAAACGGGGGCATACGATGCGATTTCTGGGACGGGTCGTCGATGATGAGATGGCCTCGGATCGTATAGGGCCCACGGATAGCGACGTGTAGCGCATTTTCCAGCGTATGGCCGTCGCCGTTGAGGACGACGGCGTCGCGCAGCTCGAAGACGGGCCAGTCGTCCGAAGGCGTCTGCGTTGCGACGGACCGCACGATGCTGGTCTCCTGGCGCCAGTGGATCTGAGTCTGATCGATACTTTCGACGCTCGACGTCGAGGCTCGGCGGTTGCGGCCAGTCATGGCTGCTGTCGCCGGCGAGCAGCGAATCGCGGCGACGAGGTAGGTGGCTAGGTGTATGTGGGTATGGATGAGGCAGAGCAAAAGCGAAGCCGAATGGTGAACGATGAGGTTTTGGCGCGACGCGTCTGTCAGTTGAGCATCGCACTTTAACCCCCCTCGCCGCGTGGGGGGCCTAGGTATCGAGTAGTTAGTATCCGTAGGCGTCGGAAGAGAGCTCTACAGGGGGGCGCAAGCCTCTGTAGTCCGCTGTAGCCGCTAGAGTAGCTCAGCCCTAAGCGCTGTTCACCACCAGAAAGGTCAGGCCCACTCAATCATCAGCGCGCTCGTATTCGGCATCTCTTCTGTTTTCTGCGAACGAGCCTCTTTTCCCCGGCTTTTCTCGTTTCGGCCGTCGGTCGCCTCCGGCAGAGAGGAGAGTATCGTCTCGGCAAGGTACAGCGCCGTCCATTGGCATTGGCAGAGGCGAGACAATAGTCTACGGCCTCTATTCGCGGCAGCGACTCAATGCCTTGAAGACAAAAGAGTGAAAAAACGAGATCACATGTACTCTTCGGCACTGTTTCCGTGGGCCGGTACAAGCTCGCTACCCCGACAATTTTTACCTCGACCCTTTTGCCTATTGTTTCCTCGCCTATTGTCCGCCTCCCACGATCGCTTCTATATAAAGCAGACCTCATCTTCTCGCCCTTTGCTTCTCTCCTCGCTTCTCTCTACAGATCATCGCATGCGATTTACCAACAGCAAAAGTGTCAAGATGGGTTCCGACGCTCTTGTCGAAGGCGTCTTCGGTATGATGCTCTCTCCTCAGCACGACTATTCGCAGACCCGCTGACATCTATCCCTTACAGCCATTAACAAGCCTTGCGGCCACAGCTCTGCTCAGATAATCCGCGAGTGCCAGAAGCAGTTCAATGATTCGGCCATGTTCAAGCCCATGATCGCGGCCAAACGGAACAAATGCATGAATGAGTTTCGCGGCGCCGGTATGAAGAGGCGGCAGCGAATGGCCGATAAGGCATCAGGTGTCAAAATGGGCCATGGCGGCACCCTGGATCCTCTGGCAACCGGAATTCTCATCGTCGGCCTAGAAAGTGCCACCAAGTCGCTGCCGCAGTTCCTCCACTGCACCAAGACGTATGAGGCCACTATCCTCTTCGGCGCAAGCACCGATTCATACGATCGCTGCGGTCGCATCTTGACCAAACGGCCCTACGACCACATCACCAAGGAGACCCTCCAACAGGCTCTGGATTCCTTCCGCGGCAAGCAGAAGCAGATGCCTCCTCTCTACTCGGCTCTCAAGATGAACGGCAAGCCGCTATATGAGTATGCGCGCGAGGGCAAGCCCATCCCGCGCGAGATCGAATATAGGGATGTCGAGGCTCTCGAGGTCGAGCTCATCGATTGGTTCGAACCCGAAAGCCATAGCTTTCGCTGGCCGGCCGAAGAGGCCGAGGCGGTCGAGCGCAACCTCGCCGAGCAATTCTGGCGGCTGAAGAAGGCCCAGGAGACGACGGGCCGGAAGTTGACGCCCGAGCAGAAGTTGAAGGACGATCAGGCCGTGGCGGAACACGAGTCTTTCAAGCGCAAATTCGAGGAGAAACAGGACGAGCTCATCACCGACGAGCCGCGAAAGAGATGCCGCACCGCGACCCCAGCGACCGAAGAAGCCTCCATGCACGGCGCCCTCGGTGAACTCCCGGAACCCCGTCTTTCCAACAAGGGACGGAATCTCGTACAACCGGCTCCGGACGCCAGCACGCCTCCGCCTTGGATCGACGAGGGACCCGCGGCCTGCAAGATTCGGCTGACGGTGACGTCGGGATACTACGTTCGCAGCTTCTGCCACGACCTCGGCGCCAAGCTTGGCTCTGCTGCCTTTATGGTTGAACTTTGTCGCACCCGCCAGAACGACTTTGTGCTTGGCGGCGTTAACACTCTTGACTTTGGTGATATTGAAAAGGGAGAGGAGGTCTGGGCGCCCAAGCTTGCCGGTATGCTAGATCGCTGGAACACCAAGTCCAAGGAAACGGCGGCCGGCGCTGCGTGCGAGAAGCCCGCGCCTTCGCTGGCAGAGACGGGAAAGCCTTCTTCGCCGAAAGAGCCGGAGAAGCTTGCGGACTCTCAGCATCAGGCTAAGGCGTGTGATGAGGAGCAGGCCGGGAAACATGAACGGAAGAAGACGCCAACATCGAAGCGTGCCAGCTCATCGGACCCGGAGCCGAAGGAGACGAAGAAGCGATCGGAGACGGAGGCGCCCTCCCGCCCGAATTCGCCGCAAGAGGCAGCTGCGGAGAAGGCAAGCTGCGAGTGAGGGATTGCTCTCCCCCGTCAAGAATTGCCTTAGGTCTCTTGGGATAGATAATCGAGGGACGATTACGATGACGGACAGGAAACGCAAGTGCGGCGCTTTAAGGACGAGGAAACGAAGTGACGGATACGATGAGGATGCGACTTGGCATCTTCCGTCATCGGTCTTTTTTTCTTCATTCTATTACAATTTATTACACTTGCGTACAGTAATATCTAGCTATTCCCCGTTCTTGCGAGGCTCTTCTTCTTCCCTGAAGAGCAGGCGTCGATGGCAAGGAATGGCTGAAAGGGGATAATTGCCATTTCTTTCATAGCCGGCGCGCATTAATGCGGTGGCGGAAAACGGCAGACGAGATAGTTCGATACAGAACGAAGAATAAACGATCTGATTTGAGGAGCAGCTCGACGCCATCTGTAGGAATTCCCTCTTTTGCGCCATGATTCAGATTATTTTGTAGCCGGCTGGTAGTCGTCCATCCGTAGTGTATGTAGCTGTGACCCCCGTTGGGTACCTAGGTAGGTGAATGACTGCAGCGCAGGAGGGCGGGTCATTGAAGCCATCTTGCGAACGGACGTTGTCCGTATTATGGTTTTTGCAGCGTCTTCGGGCGGGAGCTTCAGCTTGAGCGCCGTCATCCGCTCAGCCTTTGATTACCCTTCCTTTTCAAGGAGGGGGGTTGGCCAGTGTTTCTGTATTTTTTTTCTCTTCACATTCCTCGTCTGTCCCCTCTGTATGCTAGTCACTTGTCGGTGAGGAGGTCTCTAGCCTTCTCGATGCGTCGCATTGCGACCTCCAGCCGTTCGAGGCGCCTCCGCTTCTCCAGGTCGCGCTTCTCGAGCACGTCGACGCGCTCCTCGAGACGAGCACGGACGCGGCGCTCATCGGCGACCATGCCATTAGCTTGTTCGAATAAGCTGGCGCTGAGCTCCTCCACCTCCTTGCTGGTAGCGCTCAGGCGACCCTCCGCCTCACGGCGCAGCATCTGTTCGCGGGTGAGGGCCTCGAGAAGGTCTTCGGTAGCGGATGAGGAGACGGTGGTGGCGGCGCTGGCGGGCGCGGGGGGGATTGAGGGCGTATCGACGCGCAGACTGGGCGTCGACTTGCGCGGGTAGAGAAGGGACGAAAGACGGCTCGGCGCAGATTGTAGAAAGGACGTTCGGGTCGGGCTGGGCGTCGCGGCGGGATCGAGCTTAAGCATTGATGATGACGACGCTGATGATGACGAAGGCGTCGTGGTGGTTGCGCGCAGGCGCGATAGCTCGGCCTCGTAGGCGGCCCAGCGCTCGACTGCGACGGAGGCCTTGTGATTCAGTTGTCGAACTTGGGATTCGAGCTCGTTGATGCGGGTTCGCGCGACGAGAAGCTCCGCCTGCGTCTGGTCGATGGGGGGCAGGCCGATGCCGCAGGCCGGACAGCAGGCCGTCGTGGTGGAGGACGAGGACGGCGCCGTCATGGGCGTGGAAGTTGTTGATGTCGTCGTTCGCGGTAACGGCGGCGTCGTCGTCGTCGTCATCGTCAAGACGGCTGTCGAGGACATGATCGCCCACCTCGGGGAAGGAGGAGGAGGAGGAGGAGGGTGGTTGAATGGGAAAAAAGGGGAAATTGAGGCGGGGAGAGAGAGAGAGAGAGGTTGGAACGGCTCAGGAGAGAGAGAGCGGGGTGTGTGTGTGTGTATGTGATGGGTGTGGAGTGTATGTACAATTGTTTTGGCGCCAACGAGGATGAGATAATACTAGTAGAGAAGAAGACGACGACGACGACGACAAAGGAGAATTAACAACAAAGAGGAGAGAAGAAGAAAAAGAGAAGTGACAAAGAAAGAGTAACGGGAGAAAGAAAACAGAGGAGGACGACGAGAAGATAGGTACGGATAGCGTGAGCAGAAACCGAAGACGATGTTTCGGCCGAAGCCGTGCGCGCGAAGAGAAGGATATTGTCTCTTTGAATTCGGAACTCGGCAGATTACCGGCCCGCTTATAGGGGGGGGGAATCATCAATTGCAGCCTGGTAGGTAATTATATTCGAACTCGGGGGGGGGAGCGCATAGACTGCATAGAATACTCAATACATATATAGATTCACTCGAATAGTAGGTAAAAAAAAAGATGTCATAAATTGTCATCAACCATCGTCAGCCATGCGGCTTGTCTATGTAAACTGTGGTCAGGGGAACCTAGACCGTCACATCGTCCCCGGCGCCCTCCTCCTTGAAGAGACACGACGATGGTGAGGAATGCCGGTCCCGCTATGACGCCGTCGCTCAGGGAATAGGCCACAATCACATCTCTTTCTAGACCATCATCGACGAGGGGTCCCGCCAATCTTGTTTCAACGAAGGCCCGCAAGGAGCGAAACGAGGTCATGCTCCTTTATGCCCGGCATCATGTAGTGCCTACCATTTTTTTCCCCCTTCCTTGCCTTCATGTCCTATCCATCTGCGGTGCAAGCCTCAACCCTTATGGTGTCAACTCGGCTTGGCCACCTTTCTCGCCTCAATCATGCCTGTTTCGGGGTCTTTGTATTCTTTCCAACTGATGGGAACCATGTCGTTACCCGACTCGCTGGTAGCCATGATGACGCCCAGCTCGTTGGATGCCGTCGAGAGGTAATAATTGGCTTGATCGCCGAGGGATATCTGCCGTTCTCACGTTAATAAAAAAAAACAGAGGCGGATTATGTGAAAGGCAAAGAAACCAACCACCCGAGCGCGGACGACGTCGCCAGGCTTAAACGCCTCGTGCATTTTAACCTTATCCTTCTCCGTGGCGCGCACGTCCTGAACGCGAATGACACCCTGCCACTCCGTCTGCAATACCGTATCGCCCACCTGCTGGATGACGACAATGACCTGCTTGGGCATCAGGCGCACCACCCGCGCCAGCACCTCGCTTCCCACGTCCGGTAGCACCTCTCGCCGGCGACCCTGTCTCGACACCGAGATGGTGGCCGGCTCGGCACCGCCGCTCGTGATCTTGTTGAGGCGCTTCGCCGGACCCGCTGCGGGCGTCACGACGACGCCGCCCAGCAGCGACGACACCACATGGCCCTCGTAAACGTGTGTGCCGGGGCCTGGCGCGTACTTGGAGAGAGGTCCCAGTCGGTCGCCTGGGTAGACGACCGAGGGGAATTGGTCGTCGGCGGCCATAAACGGGCTTGATGAAGCTGGTGCTGGTGCTGGTGGTGAGGATGATGATGATGAGTCAACCCTCGACGGAGACGGAAAAAAATAAAAAGAAAAAAGAAAAAGAAATCGACGATAGCGGAGATTGCGTATCGATAGCGCAGCCTCGCCATTATTCTTACAAATCAACGAGGCCGGCCTGCATTAGATTTTAGAGGTAGGTATCTCAGAGTCAGACTCAGACTCAGTGGTATCTGACCGACCTTTTCGTGTCATGGTGAATTCGGCAGACCCTATCCGTAATGAAGGTGATAGGATGCATAACTGTCTGACGCCTCACGCCATCCATCTCAGAGCCAATGATTGACTCACTCTTCACCTCTGAACGCTCCCGCAAGGACGCGCCGATCCGGCAGCGGCAGGGCAGCTCGCAACTGGGTGGTTCCGCAGCAACAAGTCCGGGGTTCGCTCGCCCAAAGCAAAAGAAAGTACATGCTTAAACGACTTAAACAGGCTGCTTCTGCTTCTACTGCTTCTTATCTCCGAAAGCCCGACAGCCCGACAACCCGAGCCTCGATGACGCTGCTTATCCATCACCCACCCGTTTGTCCACTCGGTGCGCAAAGCGGCGGTCCCGTGCGTCCGTTACTTGCCCGTCTGCTAGCCCGCTAAGGGACTGGACCGTTACCCTTGTCTGCATCGGGACGGCGGGCCATCGATCAACGGCCGTTGTTGTTCTCAGGTGGTTGCATTGTCCATGCAAGCTCACTATTAACAAGATACCGTCTCTCTTAATACCATGGCTTGCCATCTTCGTCTGTCTGACGTCTCTCCGCCATCCTGGATCCGGATTTGTTCGCTCGTCGCTTGATTCGACCTGAGACATCGCCTTGGGTGTAAAAAAACGCCTTCGTCTTCCGACTCTTTCTTTGAACGAGCACCTGGAACAAACATCGTTGAGAGCTTCTCCGGGAGCTTACGTGCGTCATGGCACGCAAAGATGAGTTGGATGTTGTAGATCCGACTGTTGAACATCAACCTCTGGATTCTAGTCATGTCGAAAAGGCGGCCGAGCTCAGTCCCAATGATCCTCTCACGGCCATCAAGAGCCATGCTACGGACGTGAGCTTGGCTAGCTACGCTCATCCGCAACGGCTGGAGAAACCTCGTACCTGGCACGACTGGATCAATCCGCTGCGATGGGGCTCCATTCCCGCCGTCCCAGATGCGCCCATTGTCTCTCGCGAGTACACGGCCGGCTTCTTCAGCAAACTCACTTTTACATGGATGACGCCTCTCATGACGGTATTTATGAGTCCTCAATTAGCTGGCTATTGCACAAAACTGGCTCGCTGACCGTCACTACAGGCGGGATACAAGCGCCAACTTGAGCGCCCCGATATTTGGACCGTCAACCCTGACCGTGCCGTTGAGCCTCTGGCTGACCGTGTTCGGACATCTATGCGCCGACGCATCCAAGAGGGCCAGAATCATCCTCTCCTCTGGGCCCTCCATGAGACCCTCTTCCTCGAGTTTTGGCTCGGCGGCCTCTACGCCCTCGTCGGCTTCCTCCCCCAAGTCCTCGCCCCCTTTACGCTTCGGTACCTCATTCAATTCGCCGCCGATGCCTACCAGGCCCACGTCACCGACCGGCCGTCGCCTCCCGTTGGTCGCGGCATCGGTCTCGTCCTCGGTATCACGGCCATGCAAGTGCTTCAGTCCGTGTGCATCAACCACTTCATCTACAGTGGCATGATGATGGGCGGCGAGAGTCGCGGCTTGCTCATCAGCCTGATTTATGAAAAAGCCATGGTCATCTCCGGCCGTGCCCGCGCCGGTGATGTCAGGACTCCCGACGGCCGCCCGGATGACGCTGCCGACGAGCCGCGGCAAGAGGTCGGCTCCAAGTCCAAGAAGAAGGGTAAAGGGGTCAAGGACGGCATCGGCTGGGCCAACGGACGCATTGTCAATCTCATGAGCGTTGATACCTACCGTGTCGATCAAGCCTCGGCCCTTTTCCACATGATCTGGACGGGGCCTGTCCTTTGTATCATCACCCTCGTCCTTCTTCTCATCAACCTAACTTACAGCGCCCTCGCCGGCTATGCTCTGCTCGTCATTGGTATTCCCGCGCTCACCAGGGCCATTCGCAGCCTATTTCGCCGTCGAAGTCAGATCAACAAAATCACCGATCAGCGCGTGTCCCTCACGCAGGAGATCCTTCAGTCCGTCCGGTTCGTCAAGTTCTTCGGCTGGGAAAAGGCCTTCACCGATCGTCTCGGGGAGATTCGGTCTCGGGAGATTCATGCCATCCAGATCTTGCTGGCCATCCGAAATGGCATCAACGCCGTCAGCATGTCGCTGCCCGTCTTCGCCTCCATGCTGTCGTTCATTACCTACTCTCTCACCAATCATAGCCTGTCCCCAGCCCAAGTCTTCTCGTCTCTGGCCCTGTTCAACGGCCTTCGCATTCCTCTCAACTTACTTCCCACCGTCTTGGGCCAAGTGGTCGACGCCTGGTCCTCACTCAAGCGCATCGAGGAGTTTCTCCGAGAGGAAGAGCAGGAGGAAGAGTCTGTCATGGACCCGGAAGCAACCAACGCCATCGAGCTTCGCGCTGCCTCGTTCACATGGGAGCGAACTCCAACACAAGAATCCGACAAGTCGGCTGCTGACAAGCACGAAAGCCCCCGTCCGGCGTCAAAGGAGGACACGGCCAGCACGCTCTGCGAGGAACGAGAGCCCTTCAAGCTGCAGGATCTCAAGTTGGAGGCCGGTCGAAAGGAGCTCATTGCGGTTATTGGCTCTGTCGGCAGCGGGAAAAGCTCGCTTCTAGCTGCCTTGGCCGGAGACATGCGTAAGACGAACGGCGAGGTCGTCTTCGGTGCGTCCAGGGCCTTCTGTCCGCAGTATGCCTGGGTGCAGAACACGACGCTCCGGAACAACATAACGTTTGGCAAGGATATGGACAAACGCTGGTACAACAAGGTCATCAAGGCGTAAGTCAAAGAAGCAGACGACGCCTAGAGTGCGAGCTAACGACTTGACCACAGATGTGCGCTGGAAGCGGACCTCGACATGCTGCCCAATGGTGACCTGACAGAGATTGGCGAGCGCGGCATCACCATCTCGGGCGGCCAGAAGCAGCGGCTCAACATCGCGCGCGCCATCTACTTTGACGCCGACATCGTCCTCATGGACGATCCCCTGAGCGCCGTCGACGCCCACGTCGGCCGTCACATCTTCGACAGCGCCATCCTCGGCCTGCTCAAAGACAAGTGCCGCATCCTGGCGACGCACCAACTGTGGGTTCTTAGCCGGTGCGACCGGATCGTCTGGATGGAGAACGGCAAGATCCAGGCGGTGGACACGTTTGACAACCTCATGCGGCATCATCAGGGCTTCCGGACCCTGATGGAGACGACGGCTGAGGAGGGGGAAAAGGAGGAGAAGACTTCGAGCTCGAGGACTACGGCGGAGACCACGGCGCCGGAGAAGCAAAAGACAAAGGTTAAGAAGGGCGCGGCACTGATGCAGCAGGAGGAGAGAGCCGAGGCGGGCGTGCCCTGGTCTGTCTACGGCGCATACGTCTCGGCCTCCGGGACGCTGTTCAACGCTCCCCTGATCTTCTTCTTCCTCCTCCTCTCACAGGGCGCCAACATCATGACGAGCCTGTGGCTCTCGTACTGGACCTCTGACAAGTTTAAACTATCGACGGGCCAGTACATCGGCATCTACGCCGGCCTCGGAGGCCTTCAGGCGCTCCTCATGTTCGCCTTTTCCGTCTTGCTCTCCGTCCTCGGCACCAGGGCGTCCAAGGTTATGCTGCGCGAAGCAGTCAACCGCGTGCTACGTGCGCCCATGTCCTTCTTCGACACGACGCCGCTGGGGCGCATCACGAACCGGTTCTCGCGCGACGTCGACATCCTCGACAACACGCTGACGGATAGCATGCGCATGTACTTTTTCACGCTGGCCATGACGACGGCCGTGTTCGCCCTCGTCATCGCCTTCTTCCACTACTTCGCCATCGCCCTCGGGCCGCTGTACGTGCTGTATATCATCGCGGCGTCCTACTATCGCGCGTCGGCACGCGAGGTGAAGCGGTTCGAGTCGGTGCTCCGGTCGCACGTCTTTGCCAAGTTCGGCGAGGGCCTCAGCGGCGTGGCCTCGATCCGGGCGTACGGGCTCAGGCCGCGCTTCGTCGAGGAGCTCCGGGCGGCCATCGACGACATGAACAGCGCTTACTACCTGACTTTTTCGAACCAGCGCTGGCTCTCTGTGCGGCTGGACACGATCGGCAACGTGCTCGTCTTCGTCGTCGGCATCCTGGTGGTGACGTCGCGGTTCAGCGTCGACCCGTCCATCGGCGGGCTAGTCCTCAGCTACATCGTGTCGATCGTGCAGATGCTGCAGTTCTCGGTGCGGCAGCTGGCCGAGGTGGAGAACGGGATGAACGCGGTCGAGCGGCTGCGCCACTACGGGAACGAGCTCGAGGAGGAGGCGCCGGCGCATACGGTCGAGGTTCGGGACAGCTGGCCGGAGAGGGGTGACATCGTCTTCGATCAGGTCGAGATGCGATACCGGCCCAACCTACCGCTCGTGCTGCGCGGCCTCTCGATGCACGTCGGCGGAGGCGAGCGGATCGGCATCGTCGGCCGGACCGGCGCCGGCAAGAGCTCGATCGTCGGCACCCTGTTCCGGCTGGTGGAGGTGTCGGGCGGGAGCATCACGATCGACGGGCTCGACATCTCGACCCTCGGGCTGCACGATCTGCGGTCGCGGCTGGCCATCATCCCCCAGGACCCGACGCTCTTCCGCGGCACGGTGCGCAGCAACCTCGACCCCTTCAACGAGCACAGCGACCTCGAGCTTTGGTCGGCGCTGCGTCAGGCCGACCTCGTGCCGGCGGAGGGCGTGGCGACGGGGGAGTCGTCATCACCACCGTCGACGACGACACGGGTCCAGCTCGACAGCGTCGTCGAGGAGGAAGGCCTCAACTTCTCCCTCGGCCAGCGGCAGCTCATGGCGCTTGCGCGGGCGCTGGTTCGGGGCTCGCGCATCATCGTCTGCGACGAGGCGACGTCGTCGGTCGACATGGAGACGGACGACAAGATCCAGCACACGATGGCGACGGCGTTCCGGGGCAGGACGGTGCTGTGCATCGCCCACCGGCTGCGGACCATCATAGGCTACGATCGCGTCTGCGTCATGGACGCGGGCCGGATCGCCGAGCTGGACGCGCCGCGCGCCTTGTGGCTTCGGGGGGGAATCTTTCGGGCCATGTGCGACCAGAGCGGGATCCGGCTTGCGGACTTTGGCGATTCGGGATGAGATGAGGGTTGACTTCGCGTCGTCGTCTTCGACAATCTGCGTCCTTATATATATATGTATGTACATACGTACGTACGTATATACCGTCGTACAGAACATCCATCATGATGGAGGAGGTATATATGAAGCAGGCCTTGCACGATATCATATATCTTGCATGCGACGCCACACACACACGCATACATACATACATATATCATTATCTACCGGCGTCTACCCTTCAGCATCTATCTCACATGTATGACACGCAAGGAACGGTGATCACATACATACATACACACAAACACAGCATACATACATGTGATATACGTACATACACATCAACACAACACACGACGCTCATCTCTTGAGCTATGTCACGTCGTTGACGGTACAGCTATCATCTTAGACATCTGGAATCTGGGAAAGGGGGGATAACAGAGAAGTCTATAGTGAAATAAGACTGAATTTCGGTCTTCGATAAAGTACACGATTTTGTTCGTGGGAACGAGACCATAGGTTTGGGAAAGGAAAAAAGGGGGGGGTGATGATGATGATGATTGACGACAATGATATGATGATGATGAGGTTTAGAAAGAAAGAAGAAAGAAAAAGAAAGAGAAGAAAGAAAGAAAGAAAGAAAGAAAGAAAGAAGTAGACAAGTGCTGTTTACACCCTTTGGAATGCCCCCTTCTCCCCTCTTCCCAGCTGGATGATAGCGTACATGTCACGAACCCCCCTTCCCCTCATATAAGTACAAGTTTCCTGTCTTTTTTGTCTTCGATTCGCCGGGGTCAAGTACGGCTATCCGGGCGGACGGGGTTGGCCGGGAGCTCAGAAGGCGGCACCGACTGCGGGGCGAGGGAGACGGCGTCGTCGGCCAGCAGGTCCTCGAGGTACGCGCTAGGTGCTCGCCTGGCGGAGGAGGAGCCGGTGTTGATGTGGAGGGAGGAGGCGCTGGTGATGTTGCCGTCCCTCCGCGGATGGTACTGGGGCGAGTCGGGAGGGGTGCCGGTGAGGGTCTGGCGGGAGCCGTTGGTATAATGGCCTCGGGAATCGGGCCGGAGGTTGTGTAGGCTGATGGAGTTTGCGTGGAGGCCCGGGGAGGAGCCGGCGCCGTAGAAGCCCGAGGGCAGGAGGGTGGAGGCGCGGGAGGCGGAGGCGTTGTTGACGGCGGTGGGGGAAAAGAAGAGGTTCGAGTGGCTCGGGGTGGCCGAGGGGATGGGACCGCGGTTGGTACGACGGACGCCTCGGCCCGCTGCCAGCGACATGGAGGACTCTTGATCCGTATACTTGTAGAAGGGGGCGGGGGGCGCGGGGAAGCTCGTCTTGCTCTTGGACAGGTGCTGGGCCATGGCGGCGCGCTTGACGGATCTGTGGAGGAGGAGGCTGACGATGGCGCGGTAGAGGAGGATGGCGACACCGAAAGCGCCTAGGATGGCGCCCACGGCGATGAAGACGGTGCCGTCAGGGAGGGTCGAGTGGTGCATAAAGGGGGCGTCATGGGTGGGCGGGACCGAGGGAGGTGGGTAAGTCGGGATGGCGCTTCTGGTGAGAGTCGGGAAGCCGGTAAGTTCGTGACCGGTGGTGGCAGTAGGGCCCCTGGTGATGGTAGGGTTCGCCGTTACGCGCCGGGAGGAGACCGTCGTCGTGGCTTCAGAGGTAGACGTGTCTGACGAAGGCGTAGGGGTATTATCATCTGACGACGAAGGCGATGGCGCTTCGGCGTCTGCTCCAGCTGCTCGTTGAGCCATTGCCGGTCGAGGGATGAATGCGAAGAGGACGAGGGTTGAGAGGAGAAGCGATGACAAGTCGGGAGGTAGTAACGGTAGCATTATTTTGCTGTTCTTTCTGTGTGGAATGGGAAGACGAGGTATGTATGTGGTATGTTGTATGTGAGTATGTAGTATGTATGTATCCGTATGTATGCCGATGAGGAATGGAGAGGATGATTTGATGTTGTTAGTGGTTTTCCCTTGTACAATGTGGGAGATGCAGAATCGCCATATGAGAAGAGGATGGGATTTGAGGAGAGGAGAGGAAAGAAAAGGAAGAAAGAAGGAGAGAAGAGAGAGGGAGAGAGAGAGAGAGAAAGAAAAGAAGGAGAGGAGAGGAAGTGAAGGTCCTCTTTTTTTTGGTGTGTTCAAGGGAGAGAGAGTGTGTGTGTGTGGTCAGTTGGCTTATATTACGGGAGGGAGGGAAGGGAAGGGAAGGGAAGGGAGGCCGAGGTCAGAGAGAGAGAGAGAGAGAGAGAGAGATGATAACAAGGAGGTCACGAGAGTCTTGTGTGTGTGTGTGTGTTTTTTTTTTCTGGCTCTTCTCTTTACTAGGGATGCAGGTCAAGGGTAGGCCGTATTTAGTTGGGGCTTGGTAGATGATCGGTGCAACAATGTGTACATATGCACAAACACTTGCATACATGCAGGTATCAATTAGCGATTGGCATCCACGGCAACGGCCGCATCGGCGCGCATCGGTCCCGTGTGTCTAACTGTTCTGTCAGACCAAAAGCAGGGGTGGCTTTGTTGTGTGGTTTCTTTCTTTACCTCCTCCTCTTCGTCCTCCTTGCTTTGGGTGACACGGTGATACCGATATCCGTACAGCGATACAGCCCTGTTTCCACGGAGGCGGGCATACATATTCGTACACCACTCTTTTTCTCGTATTCGCACATCCATGCTGACGGCATCCCCTCTTGGCGGGAATCCCAACGACCACACACACGTCAGACCTCATCAGACCTCGATATATCGTCAACCGAAACCTCCTCTCCTTCGATAACAAAATCCGCCTTCATCTACTACACATCTCCTCGTCCCTGCTCGTCCTTCTCCATGGAAGATCATCGGCTCTGGCGCTTCGGTCGCCCAGACTGGCTTAACAGCGCCTGGGCTCGAGGCGCGGGGATCTACGCAGCTGGTGCCCTGGTGTGTGTCCTCTCTCTCTCTCTCTCATATTCCCATTATCCTCCCCTCCCCATCATATTCATCCAAGAAATATTCTCTTTCCAAAATGCTTACGTACTTCTTTCGCGGCAAAATAAAAAACTAGTTCTCCGTCGCCTTTTACGTCATGCTCGACTCAGCCGTCTGGTCGAAATCGGCTCGCAACGGGTCCAACGTCCACGTCCGATTCGTCGACTGGCTTCCTCTCATCTTCTCCAGCCTGGGCATGCTCATCATCAACTCCATCGAGAAGCAGCGCCTCAGCGCCGACTCCTTCAGCTATAGTGGATCGGGCGTCGCCTGGAAGGCCCGCGTCGTTCTCTTCCTCGGCTTTGCTGCCCTGGCTGGCGGTATGGCTGGTGGCGTCACCGTCTTTGTCCTCAAGTTTATCGTCCCCGGTGTGTCGATGCCTGCTCTTGGGATGGGGATCGAGAATATCATCAGTAATGCCCTCGTCGGTTTCAGGTAAAGGCCTCTTCCTATTTTCCTCGTCTGCTCGAATGTTTTCTAACAATGGTACTCTTCTCTCTTCTCCTCCGCTTTCTTTACCCACAGCTCCGTTGTATTATGGGTCAGTCAGAACATGGAGGACGAGTACTCCTATAACCTGGCCATATGATCGGCTTGTTTTCATCATCTCTGCTTTCCCCTTTGATTCCCTCTGCATTTCAGGAGTTTGGCCTTGGCGAGCGTCGATCACGAGAGACTGGTCAGCATTGCTTGGACGTCGCTTGGCCTCCCCTGTCCCAACCGCGGCCACCGAGCTATCAATGGCCTGTCCCCCCAAAAGAAGATGTATGTGTAGTAGCGATGCTGGAAGGGAGAGGAGGGCCACGAACCTTTATGTTCTAGGACCTAGGTACATTTCCCATCATTGCTCTGCTTGTCATACGTCTGCCCGCCCGTCTTATTACCCAGTATGTCTGTAAGCGTGGGTGTGTCCTAGAGAGTTACGTTTGGAGATTACGTTTTCCCAAGCTTTATCACGAGGCACACGCTGTCCCCCAATCCTCTTGCGGAAGCATCCCAACAACTATGACACTTCCATCGCAGCAAGTCGTGCACACATGGACGTCGGAAAAACAAAGTGCCAGAGTATGTCGAGGTAAGGCAATGGGGTCGATAGCGATTGATGCTGTCAAACAACGCCTTGGCATATGGGCATCAAGGGGGCAAACGCCTTCGAAGGGCCGAGGCTAGGATGCACATAGCCAGTCCGCACATACACACGGAGCTGAAGCAAATAACTGTCATGACCAAAGACTCCCCTCTCGGAGAGGTTGTTCGTCCGGAGAAAGCCTATATTAATAGGGCTGGTCATCTTCCTCCTTCTCTCGACTCGTTAGCTCCGACTTTTGCTTACTCCTGCGTGTAAGAGGGCTTATTTCCAGCCTCGACTACCTGCAAAGAGGCCTCGCTCATTATAATCTTTTTCATTTGTTGATATTCTCAGTCTGTACTCATAGAGTCTTTTGTTTCTACTTTCTCTCTCCCTTCTGTTTGATATCTCCTTGATCTTCTTCCCCATTCGTTCAGATCTTCTCTTAGACAGGAGATCCTTCATTTGAACAAAAGAGACAGAGAGATTTCACAACAATAATAATAATAATCATGCTTCTTACCACACTCTTCTTCCTCGTTGCAGGAGCCTTTGCGCTCAAGTTCCAATGCTCCAAGGACTTTGACCCGGTGAAGCTGATGGCCGTTTTCGAAGCCATGCGTGATTGCGGCACGCCCACCAGTCTGATGCGGGAATCATGTTACGATAGACTGATACAAAGGTCGAGAAGATCTTACTCTGACATAGGATACCATATGGCCAGCTGGGAGAGAGAGACGTCTAGTTCTTTCGAATCGCTTCGGTATATTCAACACCTCAGCGTCGCCAAGGCGGACAACTGGTGGGGATCTATCGTAAACGTGTTGCAGGACAATCACAACATCTGTTGGTACGTTCGAGACTGTATGGCCGATCAGCGTTCCGACTCCTTCAGCGGCCATCTGGGCAGCGTCTTCTTCGTCGACGGGCCCTTCCGGGAACCGCTCGTGCACGCCGCCACCGACACCCGCAAGGTCCTCGTCCGACAGGGAAACCAATGCTTCACCCCGGACGAATTCTTCAAGCCTTCGAGGATAAAAGCCATCAGGATGCTGATAAGGGAGTACAACAACGAAAGGGTCGTCACCTCACTCAGAGCGAAGACGTACAGGGCCGTCATCGGGAAAGTCTCGACCGACCTCGTCTTGTCCGCCACCTTTGCGAGGCTCATCCGAAATTACAGATGTTCGGATAACATCAGGTGCAACTCCGAGTTTACCACGGGAAGGCCATACTTGCCCCAGTCTCCCAAGGACTTTCTCAGAAAAGTCTTGAGGATCATCGAGGAGGATGGCATGCTTTGCTTTCAGGAGAGGCCTATCTCGTATCACGTTCAGCACTGGTACTATTTGACTGGCTTCGACTATAAGTATTGATGGATTTTTTTTCTTTGTGTTTGTGCTGTTTTGTTTCTCTCTGTTGCTGCTGCTGCTGCTGCTGCTGCTGCTGCTGCTGCTATTGTTGTTGTTGTCGTTAATCGTCGTCGTCGTTGTCGTCGTTGCTGTAGAGAGACGGACAGAAGAGACAAGCCGAGGTCGGCACGGATCTACTTTGTACCTATCGATTTCCCCCCCACACAATAACAATGATCTCAACTTCCTCTTTCTCAACGCTCATCAACGTGCACAAGCACCTACATATGAATACATCATCAACATCATCCTCGTTAACAACATCGCCATCATTCAATCCTCCCTATTCATCGAGCAAAAGTACAAAAAAAAACAATGAGCGACCGTCCCCCTCGCCACCCCGACCCCACCGTCTCCTCCTCCTCCTCCTCCTCCGCCGCCGCCCCCCCACGAACCCGCGGCACCGTCGCAGCCGCAGCCGCCCGCGCCAACCTCTTCCGCAGCCAACTGACGCGCCGACCGACCGTGAGCTCCACCACGTCCGCCGAGACGCTACGCCTCGACGTCGACGTCCTCTCCGACACGTCCGAGATCGTCGTCCGGAATTTGCAGGGCGAGATCGACCTCGGCGATCCCCCGACACTGCCTGTTGCCGAGCAGCATGCCGAGGCCCAAACAGTTCTCGAGACGGACAGTACGTATGCTTTCGTGTTCATTTCGACGGATGACACTTCTTCTTTCCTTCCATGAACCTCATCTTTTTCACTAACATACAGCCTTCACCACTCCTAGGGAACAAGCAGCGTGTTGCCGACGCCGTCAAGAATCATGCCGTCAACAACACTTCTTTCCCGGACCAGCCAGAGGGTAAGTAAGATCCAGCTGCCTGATCTTCTCAGAAACCATCGCTGAACCTCGCCATCCCCAGAACTTCTCGAGGCCGTCCGCGCAGACCTCAGGGCAAAAGTCAACGCGCTAGCAGACGACAACTGGATGTTCGAGGCGGAAGAACCGACTCGCGGCTGACATGATACCCTACCTCAATTCATCGCCCACCTACCGCTCGCCTTGACGCCTAGTCCAAGCCGGCGGGAGCGGGCGCTTCTACCCCTCGCAAGCCCCGTCGCTGCGGGGCACCACCGCCGCCTCCGAAGAATCCGCTCATCATGTCCATCAAGGGATTGCTCTGCCTCGGTCGGCTGATGCCAAAGTACAACTCAGCCACCTGCTCCAAGGCCTCCTCCCAGTCCTCGACATCGTTGAGCAGCGTCGAATACTTGCCGACCAAGCCCCTGAAAACCTCGGGCGCCCCCCGCGGCACGGCCAGCAGGAGCAGACCGAGAAAGTTGAGAAGCGGCAGGCTGGGGAAGACGCGCAGGTCGCAGCTCGCGCTCGAGACGTCCTGCACCCCCAGCCCGGCATTATCGCTGCTGAGGGCGCTGGTGAAGACGCGGTGGGAGCTGTTGGCGGCGCGCAGGTTGCCGACGAGGAGGTAGCCGAGGACGGCGCGGGCGGCAAACTGCGGCGCCAGATGAGCGTCCCCTTCTTTGTACCAGCTGTATTCCATCTTGGCCAGCACCTCGGGCGAGTCCTTGGTGCCGAGAATCAAGTGTCGTTCTGCCTCGTACGGTTCGTGCTCGTCGGCGTAAAGCGATCCGACGACGTGGTGAAGCTCGGGTTCGCCAGCGGGATAGTCTCCAAACTTGGCTGACCAGCTGGGTCAGAGCGTCGTCAGTAAAAAAGCCAGTTCAGATCCCGCGAGCTTGCGTATCCCAAGCCATTCGTCAAGATGGAGAAGGAAAGAGATTCGAAGGAATATCAAAAGTAGAAGAACCCCTCTCCCTACCTCATCATATCGCTTATGAACCGCTTCCTCGTCGGCTCCCCAGCCTCAAACAATCGCAAACAAGTAAGAAGCCGACCCTTGGACTCGGCATCAGGCCTAAGCTGAGCCTGAACGTAGACGTCGACGAGCATGATGCAGAGATCGCCGCCGCTGCCTCCCTGTCCCGCTCGGAGCAGGGCCTGGGCCACGGTGGCGAGGATGTCGATTGCCGCCTGCCAGTTGCGAGTCTTGATGTGGCGCGAGGCTGCGACGCGGGTTTGCTGCTGGGCTTCGTAGTAGTCGCCTTCCGTTATCTTTTGCTGTAGTCTGCTGACGATTCGCTCTACCCTGTTCGCCATCGTGAGGGATTCGTTGAAGTGTAGTTTTCTCTTCTTCTTTTTTTAATTAATCCTCGACGTCGAGGAAAGGGTATTCTGTTGAGAAGAGTAGGGGAAGAATAGGTGAAGCCCGATCGTAGGAGAGTCTTTTGTCGGCCTTCGTTTCTATCGTCCTCATACAGATAGTAGCCCATAGGTTGTCGACGTTGAGGTAATGAATAACATGGCCGAGCTTCGATATCCAAAGAGAAACCTGATGACAGCTTCGTACTGACTGCAAAAGTAACCTACCTACCCTGCAACAGTAAAGGGGCAAATCAAGAAAAAAAAAAGCAAAAGCATGCGCGAACCGGGACTCGAACCCGGGTCTCATCCTTGGGAAGGATAAATGCTAACCTCTACACTATCCGCGCTGATAGGCTGATCACTTCGCAACTTTAAGGACCTATATCCTGTCTGCTCTTTGTCTTTGGATGAACTTCATGTGTCGTTGTCAAGCAAAGTTCATCACAAGCTGCTTTTAACCCGAATCTGATCGTCCACCAAGCCTACATCACTCATATCGGAACCAGTAGTGAAGCTGATAGCTACCAGGGATGAAAAGGAGACCTTTCCCCACGTGGCCATGTCGGACCGGTCCCTTGAGGTTATCAACAATCCATCCGCTCACCCTCCCTTCGCAACCCCTGATGCCCTGGGAAGTTGCCTAGGTCACCAAATCCAGCTCCCTTGGTGCTAAGGAGGAATTTGCTTCAAGTCATCTTGACCAAATTGGAAAGAATCATCTCAGAAACGTCTTACAGACATTCCATTGTCGTTGGAAAAAAACAGCCCTTTCCCGGGGCCGGGCCCAATGTTTGACGCAAACGCTCATCATATTCGCCTCTTTCCTATATACATCCACAGAAGCATCAAGATGCCCGGCAACAGGCCTTTGCCGCACAGCGCAGTGTCCATGATTGCGCTGACACCTGCACACACCCCTCATCCTCCTTTCACGAGGGCCAGGCGCTCCCCGACGTACGGCGACCCTTTTCGTAGAGCCACTTGTTGTTGAGTCCGACGCTAGTCCGCTTCCCGCTCGACGGACTCGGTGAGCCGGGGTCGGAAAATAGGTTGATAGATGAGCTCGCGCCCAGCGGGCTGGTTGAGCCAATGGACGATCTCTGACCATGAGCGATGCTGCCGACCGTCTTGTGCAACAAGGGGCTACCGACAGACGAGAAGGGCGATGGTGATGCCCCCGTCGAGGCCTGGAGAGCCGGACTGCCGCGGCCAGAAAGCGGAGAGCTATTGTAGCTCGCCCTGCTGCCGACGGAGCCGGCGATAGAAGGGGTGCGCGAGTAACGCGGCGGCGTACTGAAGTGTCCGTCGGGCGTCGGCGGTGTAGAGGGAGGCGGAAGACCTAGCAATTTCCGCTGCGTAGCTGTGAGGGGGATATCGGAGACGTCGTCCTCGTTGCGCACCAATGGTAAACACGCGAGGCCAATCTGAGCGATGGGCACAAGCTGCAAGGCGATCCAAGCCCAGCTCAGATAGTAAGCCAAGTTTGTCGGCAAGCTGGACCAGTTGACGGTGTTAGCGAGCAGTCATACATCGATAACGCCAAAACAGAGAGGAGGGGGAGAAAGAAAGCATTAGACGGACATGCGGGGATCGAGCTTCAGACGAGCCACACGTCGAATGGCCCAGAGAGCCAAAAGAGCGACGAGATTGTAAGCTATGCGACGGACATTTTTCTCGGAAAAGTTGGAGGCGTTGCGCCGTCTGTTGATTTCGTCGAGCCGGGGATGCCTCCAGGTGCCGGGGCTGTCAGGTACGGGCGGCGCCGCTGCGGGCGTCGACATCGTTGCCGTCTTTTTTTTCGAAGAAACGAATTATGAATGAACAAGAGTAGGCGGCGGCGACGGCCTCCTCGGAGCCGGGCCGATGGGAGAGGTGGCGGGATTATTGTTATCGAGGTGACCAGAGAAGAGAAGAGAAGAGATGGCAGTTGAAAGGCGCGTCGCGAGTTGCTGCACGCGGCGATGCACGGGTCAGCCAGATGTGGCGGTGCACCATCTCGCTGATGGCGCAGTCTGTGGCGGTGCGATCCAGCGCAAAGCAGACAGACAGAAGACACTCCCTGCCGCCATGCCGCGATCCAGCCTGGATGATGCAAGCTACATGAGGCTCGCTGAGGCCTCCTTCAACTAACCTACTGTCTTTTTCTCACCCCCCCTTTCTCTTCTTCATCTTTTTCCTCTTACTCATAAGCTCTCCCGCGCTTCTTTGCTTTGATCTATTCATGCACCTCCATTCCCACCCCCTGATAAGCGCCCCATCGCTGTCGTCGCCGCAGCTCACGATGCGCTGCTAATTAGCCGGCCAATCCTCGAGAACCTTCTCTCCCTTTGGTTGGACGCCATGGCCGCTTCGCCAAATTCAGTCGCCGCCACGTCGGAGATGGAGCCTCCCAGCTCTCCCGCGGCGCACGACGCCAAGTCGCTCCTCTCGCGCGCCGCAAGTGACGACGAAGACACCCGAATGGCCGACGACACGCCCGACGTCGCCGAGAAGCCCAGCAAGGCCAGCAAGGGCAAGGCCGCGCAGGCTAGAGAGACAAACGGACAGCAAATAGGCAAGATCAGACATCTCAAAAAGGACGACGGCGAACCCCTCTGGCGAGAGGACATCCAGCACGACTTCCTCAAGGCCATCTTCGACAATGACCAAAAGGTCTTTACCAACTCGTACGATCCGGATGGCCTAGGCATGCAGAACTTTGCCGATCTTTACATCGACACCATGTCGCGCAGCAGCAAGACCAGCAAAGTCCTGCGCGACAAACTTCTTAGTGACCGGGAAGCCGCGAAAGGCATGGCCATGGTCTGCTTGCTGGTCAATGTCGGCAGAATGAATACGACGCTCAACTGTTGGGATCCCGCTTTTCCCTATGCACCCCTTCCTTACACTGACATGACGCCAGTCTTCCCCGAGATGCGTGCGCAGCTACGAACCTACCACGCCATCCCGTCCTTGCAGGCTCATCAGGACCCTCATGCTTACAAGCAACTGCAGGACGCCCCCCGGCTCAAGTCCATCTTGAAAGGTGGCGCGGAAGACCGGGAGGAGCCCCCATCGCTCGACAAGATCAAAGAGGTCGACTCACCCCCGCGTACCAACCCCGTCAACCTCATCTTTGTCATGTGCGGCGGCGCGCAAAAGATCGCCGAGCTGCACTTTCCACTGAACCACGAATTTCATGATCTCATCATGAAGACACAATACTCGAGCGAATCCCGTGCCAGGGCCTTTCTATGGCTCATGTGGTTCTACCTCGAGTCCGACTTCACCGAGGAAGGCTGCGAAGAAAACCCTTTCGGAGCCGGCGTTGACTATGGACTTGATGTTGCCAACCAAGGCATCCCAGAGCTGGAACCGCTGACAGACGAGCAGCGGGCGGCGGAGAATGTCGACACAAACGATGAAATCGCCTTTGGACGCGAAAAGCAAAGGACGAGAGCAAAGATTCTGGAAATGGACCAGGTCTACCTCAACGAGCGAGAGTCGAAGCGCGGCAAAATGCGGGCACCCCTCAACGAGGACGGTCCCGCCATCCTACCGCGCATCAGGCCGTCCAAACACGAGTCGGACATGGACAGCACGCGATCGACACCCCCTCCCCGCGCACTGGCTAGGGGCGGCACATCAGCCCGGCGCGGTCTGCCGCTCAAGTACCAGATCGTCGAGGGCTCGTCGCCGGCGCGCCAAGGTCAAGGGCCCGAACCGGTGGTGGCGGCTCGCAAGCCACGGCCTCCGACGGCGCATCAGCTGGCGGTGGAGCGCAACCGCAACGAGCGGGTCGAATACATACTCGATCGCGGCATGCGCCGAAAGCACCACAGGAGCCGGAAGACGAGGCGACAGCATGGCGCCATCGTCCGATCCTACATGCGACTGCAAGCGATGGAAGACCCGCTGGAAGACAGCGAGGGCGAAGAACCGCGCAACCTATCGACCAAGGGCGGCCCCTCGACCGGACCGTTTCGCGAGAAGGGCATCGGCGGCCTGTGTCTGCTCTCGACGGAGCCGGACGACTACGGCGAGGAGGTCAGCTCGTACGCGGCGGCGCTGCGGCGCTCGGTCCGGCGGCTTGCGCGGTGGAAGGATCATGAGAAGGAGCTAGGAGTTGTGGCTCCGGTCAAGAAGAAGCGGCGGGACGCGAAGGGCGGCGGCGGCGGCGGCGGCAATGAAGATGGCAGCAACACGCAGAGGAACGACACGGAGCAGGAGGCTCGCGCTGGCGGCGGCGGCGACAAGGTCAACGGCGACGATGCCAATGGCGATGTGACGATGGAGGATGTCGAGGCTGATCAGACGGTGGCCGCGCCCGAGGAAGATGTCGATGAAGGCGACAAGACGGAGGCTCTGGGTGAGTCGGAGGCGGAGTGAGTGGCAGTTCCCGGGGGGGGGGAGGGGAGTTGGTTGTGCGTCTATAGGATTGCTTTATGTTAGTACTAAGTACGGATAGATTCGGTACTACTCGTAGAAGGAGCGTTGCATGCGTCTGCTATGATTCTTGCGAGATGTCTCTTGTCCGACTGTGTCTGTATTGTCCTATACTCGTGCGAAATACATATATGCATGATTTGCGTAGGATCATAGGATGCATGTAACGTCCACAACCTACATCCGTGGTATGAAGTCATATTCGCACATCTGCCGAACGAAGACGGAGTTTCGGCTTGCGGACCGGTATCGGCCCCACCCGGATAAAGATCAAGATCAGCTCACCGAGCGGTGAAGAGCGTCAAAAAAGAAAAAAAAAGACCGTCGTACCGATTACCTTTGATGGATGGTAATCTTCCCGCAACATCACAATCTCAGAAATTCCTTCAACAGCGAAGAAAAAAAACAATGAGAAAAGCCTCGAACGACGCCAAAGCCCCCGCGGCGAAATCCCCTTCCGCACCCGCGCCGAGAAGACAACTAGGCTTCGTCCTCTTCGTCCTGACGGCCCTGCTGGCTGCGACGGTATACCTCGTCGACAGCCAGCTAGAGCGCTTCTACGCCTTCGACCTCGGTACTCTGCACGAGATAGCGAGCCGGGGCGTTTCGACGTACGGGAATGATTCGAGGGCTGTCGTTGAGGCCGTCGTCGGTGATTTGGCTGCTCGGTACCCTGATCTCGTCTCCCGTCAGGGGGAGTGGGTGTTTAACAACGCCGGTGGGGCGATGGGTGCCATGATGGTTTTGCACGCGAGTGAGTGAGAAGCTGAGTCGAGTTGAGAGGAAGAAGAGTAAAGGCTAAGATGAAAATAAAACAACATCAGGCATCACGGAATACCTCATCATCTTCGGTAAATAAGCCCCATCGCCATCCCTCACCCTCCCAACTCAAAACCTCATTCAACCCCAAAATGAAAAACAATCAAAACATAACAAAACCCAAAAACTTCAACAGGCACCGCAGTCGGCACAGAAGGCCACACAGGCCGCCACACGGCAGACGACTACTTCCACATCCTAGCCGGCACCCAACTCGCCTACGTACCCGGCCAGTTCGCCCCGGAAGTCTACCCCCCGGCTTCGGTCCACCACCTCCCCCGCGGCGCCGTCAAGCAGTACAAGATGCCGGACGCCTGCTTCGCCCTCGAGTATGCAAGGGGCTGGATCCCTCCCATGCTCTTCTTCGGCTTCGCAGATGGCTTGTCCAGTACCCTCGACTTCCCTACCCTCTGGGCCACCACCCGTATCACCGCCCGCGAGATGTTCTCCAACTTGCTCAAGGGCAAATTCTGACCTGTTCATTTTCCTTTTCCCTTTCCTTCTTCTTCTTGTCATTTGTTTCAGCCTCGCGTCACTCTGCTCCTCTTCGTTGGGGCTTCGGCTAATCATCTCCTGTTACACGTACACACATACATATGTACTGATATACCCGCTACCTGTACCCCTAGCAGACATATATACGTGTGTGTAACTGTGTATGATGCATGTTGTATATATGTGTGTGTATATGTTGATATCGTACAGTCACGTCAACTTCCTTCGTCATTTCTGTCGAAACATGTGCTCTGCCACACTCTCCAAACCGTGCACGCACTCATCGAACTTTTCCCCCTTTCCTGGCGCATCATCCCTTTGACTCCCCTCCCCCCTTTTTTTGCTGATCCAGAAACCCCGAAACCCCCTTCCGGAAAACACATGGCAAGATAATAAGGGAAAAAAAAAAATCACAAAAATTTTCCGCTACGCAGAAAGAAAATGGCCGAAAATGCAAGAAAAAAAAGAAAGACGCCGGCTCCTAGGTCTCCAGTTTATCGAGGTCACGCGAGCCATTGTTCCTCGTCTCGCTTCAGCCCCCTCATTACCAGCCCCTCATCCTCGTCGTCAGACCCGTCGCCGTCGTCGTCATGAAGCTTGAGCTGCTCGACCGAGGCCGCCGTCGCATGCACCTTGTCGTCGTGATCGTCTTCGTCCAGCATCCATGTCAAGCCATTAGCCTCCTCTTCGAGCGGGAACATCTCCCTCGCGTATTCCTCCAGCCCCCGAGGACCCTCCCACAGCTCCAACGCCTCGGCGGGGCAGCTCGCCTCGAGCTTCGCGTCACCAAAGTACGGCGGCTGCTTCCTCGGGTCCGGCTCATCCGCCCGGAACAACTTCGCCAGTGCCTCGAGCTGTTCTCGATATCCCGTCGGGATCCGCACCTTGATTTCTATCGGACCCCTCGCGTAGTAGACGGGGCGGCCCACGCCACGGGAAAAGAGCTGACACGCCTCTGTGGGCGTCAGGTATTCGTAGGCCAGGGCGACGCGTTCCCCCTTCCACTTGCCGACGCCGTCTTTGAAGATCTGCAGGATAGCGGGGCCGACGTCATGCTCGGCATCGAGCCAAGGGAGCTTAGCGTCCTCATGAAAGGGCGCTTGCCATAGGAACGAGCCGTCGGGCTGAAGTTCCATGCAGAACAGGGGGTACAGCAGTGATGTGAAATTATTGTTGTAGATGCCCGTGTAGACAAAGGTGGCAGGCAGGTCAAGGCTCCGGACGTAATCCTCGACCTTGTGCTTGGCGGCCCAGAGTGGCAGCGACGGCCAATCCTTGTCGTAGGCGGCGTGGTCCGGCATGGATGAGTAAACGTAGTGCTGCACGCCGGCAGCCTTGGCGGCGTCGGCGAGGGCCATGCCGATCTGAAGCTCGTCTCCGTAAAACGTGGTATTGATAAAAGCAAGCTGGGCGCCGCGAAACAGGTTGGAAATGAGATCATGGTTGACGCCGATGCCCGAGATGGGCCCGTTTTGGGTCACGTCCTTGTTAGCCTCGGTGGGCTCGTGCCTGGTGTAGAGTTCGCCAACGAGGACGGTCACGTTAGCATTGGTGGAAACCTCGGTGGCGACGACGCCCTCGAGGTTGCGAAGCTGGGCGCGAACGCGGTAGCCAACGGCGGTGGCGACGCGAATGAGGGAGGCGGCCTGACGACCGCTGGCGTTGATGACGGCAATGGTCTTGTTCGGGGTTGACATGAGCCTCTTGGGAGGCCGGAAGGTCAAAGAGTTATTGCGCGAGCCGGCGAGGGGCGATGATTCGGAGTAGGAGGAGCGCGAATGCTTGTGCTGCTTGCGAAAGCCATTTGGATGATGGTCATCGACGATGCGAATCGGGGCGGTGCCCGTGACGGAGCCGGAAAGTTGAGCCGGCATGGTTCGGTCGCCCGAGTCTCGATGATCGGGAGTCGAGACAAGGGGATGGGGATGGGGTGCCTGTTGGGCACGAGCGTCGGCGCGTTGCGGCAGGGGGAAGGTCAAGACAACGAAGCCTCTTGTCGTGGCCCATGAAACCAGAAAAGATGGTATGCGGCGTCGCGAGGAAGGGTATCAGAGAAGGGGAAGGGGGAAGTCGCAGAGGTAGAGGGAGAAGTGGAGGTTGTAGATGAAGTTGAGGTGAAAGTGGAGGTGAGGGTGGAGAAAGAGGAAGGGAACGAGAGAGGGCGAAAGAGAGGGACGACAGACGGGGTCAAAAGCAGCGCGGGGAGCCTAGAGACTGACGAGACGGGCGAGAGAAGCGGCCAGCCAATGCCAGAAGCACGGCGTGGGCGCACAGCAGAAGCGCCGGTGGGGGGAGGAGGGGGGAGAGAGAGAGAGAGGGGGGGGGAAAGGGAGGGGGTGGGCGCTGACGCTTGGCGCAACCAAAGAACGAAAGGAGTCGAGAAGGAGTATGTAGGCGTTGAGACACAAGGACGATGCCGTGAACGGAGACGGGAGACAAGTAAGAGGTAGGTGTATCCGTATGTATGTAGGTAGGTAGGTAGTAAGGTGATGGCGGCGCGGCACGACGCGGGCAACGGATGGCGGGGTCTGTCCGGGGCGGAAGTCGGAGGCAAGCTAATAGTAAGTACGGAGTAGGTAGGAAGGTATTAAAGAAAAAGAAGAAGAAAAAGAAGAAGAAAAAGAAGAAGAAAAAGAAGAAGAGGATCGACAAGTCGGTTATTAAGGACGAAACGGGTGGAGTGATCGAATGAGAAGGTGGACGGGGTGAGCGGAGAGGGAGCGGAGACGAGAGAAAGAGAGAGAGAGAGAGATAGATGGGGAGGGAGGGAGGGAGAAAGAGAGAAAGAAAGAGATGGAACGCAAAGAGGGGCGTGGCTGGGAAAGAGAGATTAAGTAAGAGGCGAGCGACGAGAATGAACTATCGTCGCAGATTTTGGCTGATAGTGGCTGATAGCGGCGACGACGACGACGGCGGCGGCGGCGACGGTGGCTCGCCCCGGCACCGGCAACTGTGAGTTGAGTGCACACCACTTTTCATTGGGTGGCTTTTTCCCCCCCTCCTTTCCCCCCACGGGTCCCGCGGCGTCTTTTATTACTAGGCATGTATGAATACTGGGAGTCAGATAACGTTCATGTATCATCCACGAACGCGTCGCCAGGTCTTGTTGAGGGTAGCAGATACGCATCTCTGGTGCTAGTCCCTGCCGCTTAGCCCCGGTAACAGCTACGCAGATTCGTGGCGGAGGGAGCTCTTATCAGAGACGCGCGCACAGACGGGGCTGCGTACCACAGAGTACCTTTTCAAGATCCTATCATCCCGTATCTCGTCCCCAGTCGTAGCACTAGCATGGTGTAAGCTCTGGTAGTAGGTAGCTCTACAGCTGTCATACCCTGATACGTGCCTCGTGGCCTAGTACAGATACATACATTATCGATCATGATCCACGCATCCCGAGGCCTCCCATTTGCCGGCTTCCTCTTCCTCCTCCTTCATCTTCTTCTCTATTTTACCTCTTCCCCTTCTGTCATTGTCATCTTTCTTATCCAACTGCCCTGTCTGTCAAAATACCAAACTCAGCACCATCTTCCTCACTCTCAGCTCCGACATCGCCCGCGATACGATCCCTCCATCGCAAAGGCAAAATCCCCCCCCCCTCCTCCGTGTCACGCGCCCACCCTGCATCCAGCCGGCCCTCCACGGTCAGTTAGGTTACTGACGGCCGCTCCCGTACCGGGGCGCCGTCACGCTCGCCAGGTCACGTTTCGTTTCTTTTTCCTTTCTTTCCTCAACTTCCTTTCTTCTTTCTTTGTTTCTGATGCTCGCCCTACGTCACCTTTCATCGCTAGTAAACGTCCCGCGGCCTGAAATCATCATTTTCAGTCACCATCATCTCCCTCGACGATGCCCGACCATTGTCGTCGCCCTTTTGCTCGTCCCTCATGCCTACACCGTTCATGATTCTTGATAAACCTTGAGAAAACAGACAAACAACGTAACAAGAGGGAAAAGAAGCTGATTGGCACTGCCTACCACCTCACGATGCGTTACGGTCCGCCATCGAGATTAGGTAATGGTTTTGATCCGCTCGCCCACTCAGCGCAAGCCATTGCTCATCCCCTTTAGCAATCGCCTCTGCGTGCCGTGGCCTCCCTACATGATCACAGGACCTCGCGTGATTTCGCACTGGCCAGTCGTCTTGCACTACACCCTCATGCACCGGCAGTCGACGGGACTCGTTAGACCAGATTGGGCTTACTTACATGTATACATACGCCTTGGACGACAATACCCTCACGACCTCGGACCCTCCATCCGCTGATACTGTGACTCGATGCGCCATCTAACCTTGTCTATCATTCAAGCCCCTACATAGATGCTACACTGCCATGTTGTAGGGAAGGGTGTTTGTCAATTTAGCCGACGGCTCCGAAGACGAAGAACACCTCCAAGATCGTCATCCTCTATGCAGTTTTTATTCGCCTTATCGGCCTTGACACGAGCGAGACCGACCATCCATCGCTTGCTTCCCTCACCGCCGCCTTTCGCGCCCTTATCGACGTAAGCCCCTGATCGGAGCCGAGATCGGAGAGTGCTGTTCTGAACGTCCCGTGACGTGGCCGATCCTGCGGGCTGGAGTGGGGGCTGGCGCCGGGGTCACGATAGCCCCTGTCCGGCCTTCAACCTCTTTGCCACCTCATCAAGAGAGAGTTGTCTCTGTCTCGGCTTATAATCATGCCGCGACTTCGCCGAGTCGAAACACGGCAATGGTTGGTGACGAGCTGAGGTATCATCGAGGTCGTTTCTCGGCGAGCGCTCAATGAGCAGAATCGGATAATCCGACGATCCTGGTCTGATTTATCAGATACGTCATGCGTCCGTCAGTCGCTCGCCGTTCTTGAAGAGGGGGCAATCCCGGTTAAATCCCTCGTTCCCTCGAAATGCGGCCGCCTTGAAGGAGCCCGGCCGATAAGCCGTCGTTGACATAACCCCGGGCTCGGAGGCCATGCAACAGCCCGGCCGCTCCGGTAGAGGGCGGCGCTCTTTTCCCGCTATCAGTCCCGTCTCAGACTCAGACTCGCCTGTCAGCATATCTTTTGCGGGCCCAAACGCGTCATGCCGTGGGCTGATGTGTGCTTCCTATCAGCTCCGCGCAGTTGCAAGCACCTTGATCGACTTGTTGTCGCCTGCAACGTCGTTATAGCTAATGCGCACATGTATGGATATCATGTATGACCAACATGCCATCCCTGTCCAGCGACGCCCTTACCGAGCGCAGCGTCGCATATTTCTGACGTGATTTATGAGGCTTCCTTCCTTTCTCACCCCCTTTTCATGAACCTACCCTAAACGCCAATTATCCTTATCCATTGCCCATGCGCCACGCAAGCATTGCCCTTTCGGTCCGGTGAACATCATCTTATGAATCAGGCGCGCCAGGCAGCCTCTCGACAACGAATTTTCCGCGGGCGACACTCATGAGCGGGACACCGGGGATCTTGCGCAGACGTTGCTTGAGAGCCTTGTCGTTGGTACCAACGATGTATATGCGGTTCTTGGTGACCCGATCGACGAGGCAATCATCGGCGTAGACGCCCTTGTGATCGCACTCGAGGCGCTGCCAGCGCTCGTCGCGAGCAACGCGCAGTGCGAGCCGGTACTTTGGTCCGAGTTTCTCGAGTTCAGCCATGACACACGAGGTGATGATTGGGTTGCACTTGGCGTAGAGACAGTCCATCATGGACTCGAGCAGTGACAGTTTCCGCTGTACACTGTGACTGAGAAAGTTTGTATCGACGAGGACGTTGTAGGGCGGCACCAGCGCCGTATTATGCTGGAAGAAGAGGTTACTGGGCATCTGCGGCACCGTCCGGACCAGCTCGCCGCTGGCTGTCTTCTTGGTCTTGGCTGCCGCCTGAGCCTCCTTCTCGGCTTTTTCCTTGTTCGTCTTGAGTCTCGCATCTTGTTTGCTCAGGATTCGCTTGACCTACGACATGGGAGGGGGCATGGTCAGTATTTCCTGATGCTCGTACGCACACAAAGACGAATAAACTGTGTGTATATATATAATATCCTGCTCATGGAACGCCGGCCACCACTCACTTGTCCGAACTTTCTGGTTTTTTTCGCTACTCCCATGATTGCGAGAGCGGGCGTATGTTGAAGGCGTGACGGCGAAGATGCGATGGCCTTTACTGAGTTCGTAAAGGAGTGGGCAAGTTGTCGCGAGACGAGAAAGCCGATGAAGAAGATAGAAAAGAGCCAAGACCTTAATTTTTGCGCCGATAAGAAACACGTGGGGCGATAAGATCAGAAAAGTCACGTGAGCAGATCGCGCGCGTTGAGACTCACGACTTCACAAGACGCGTCTCCCGCGCGTTAATTGCGGATAGTCTATCCCATCGCCGAGGCCGAAATCGCAATGGCAGCGAAGAAGGCCGTCGAGGAGAGAGGCGAATCCTCTACGGCGGCGTCAAAGGCCGCACTTGCCGCGCCGACAAACGGACCTGCGGACTATGAGCTCCCATGGTGAGATTCCCCGTTCGACGCAGACCTAGAAGGAGAGAATGGAAAGAAAAAAGCTAACGCGTTGGGCTTTGCTCTCGAGAAAAAGGGTGGAAAAGTATCGGCCGGTTTTCTTGGATGATGTCGTCGGTAATACGGAAACGATTGAGAGGCTCAAGATCATTGCTCGGGAAGGGAACATGCCGCACGTCATCATTTCGGGCATGCCGGGTATAGGGAAGACGACGAGCGTGCTGTGTCTGGCGCGGCAGATGCTGGGCGAGTCGTACAAGGAGGCCGTACTGGAGCTTAATGCCAGTGACGAACGAGGTGCGGGCTTCCCATCCCTCTCTCCCTGTTTCTTTCTTCGTTTTCGCTTGTCGAGCTTCTCTTCTGACGGTCTTTATTTGACTGAAGGCATCGACGTCGTTCGCAATCGCATCAAGGGCTTCGCGCAGAAAAAGGTGACGCTACCATCTGGCAGGCATAAGCTGGTGATCCTCGACGAGGCCGACAGCATGACATCAGGAGCGCAGCAGGCCCTACGACGAACGATGGAGATATACTCCAACACGACGAGGTTCGCCTTCGCCTGCAACCAGTCGAACAAGATCATCGAGCCGCTACAATCCCGCTGCGCCATCCTCCGCTACGCCAAGCTCACGGACGCGCAAGTCGTCAAGCGGCTGATGCAGATCATCGAGGCGGAAAAGGTCGAATACAGCGACGACGGGCTGGCAGCCCTCGTCTTCAGCGCCGAGGGCGACATGCGACAGGCCATCAACAACCTGCAATCCACCTTTGCCGGATTCGGCTTCGTCTCCGGCGACAACGTCTTCAAGGTCGTCGATTCTCCGCACCCAATCAAGGTGCAGGCCATGCTCAAGGCGTGTTACGAGACCAACATCGACTCAGCCCTGGACGTGCTGAGGGAGCTATGGGGCTTGGGTTACTCGAGCCATGATATCATCAGCACCATGTTCAAGGTGACCAAGACAATGCCGACGCTAAGCGAGCATACCAAGCTCGAGTTTATCAAGGAAATCGGCTTCACGCACATGAAGATTCTGGAGGGTGTCCAGACGCTGCTGCAACTGAGTGGGTGCGTGGCCCGTCTCTGCAAGATAAACATGGATCCGAAGCGATTCAAGCCGCCTTCAAAGTGACGGAGCGTTCTCGAAGAGGTATGGCAGCGTTGGAGTTGCAGAAAAGAGGAATGAAAAGAGTGTACGTATGTATGTCTGTATGTCTGCATGTATGTACAACGATTAGCCAATGCCATAGAACGCAGAGGCAGATACGCAACCAAGATATCGAAAGACGGAAAAAAAAAGACTTTCCTCTTTTCACTTGTCTTTCTTATTGGCAAACTCCTCCTGATAGCGATCCCATCTAGACTGTTCCCTAAGCCAGCGGCGCTGCAACCTCACCTGGTTCTCGTATTGCCTAAGCCGCCAGTCGGCCTCGACCATGCCGCCGAAGACCATGGCCGACATGTGCAAATATCTGCCAGAATTTGGGATTCTTATTTTCAAGTTCCTTTTCTGTCTTTTCTTTCTTTTTTTTTCTCCGATATTTTTTCTTTCTTTCTCTTCTCTCTTTTCTCTTTGTGTGAAAGAAATCGGGAAAAAAAAATGTGTGAAATGTGGTTTTCTCTCACACTTTAAACTGGATCGTCGTCGTCCGATAGACGGGTGACCAGATGAAGGCTGCGGCGCCGACGACGGCGGCGCCGGCGGCCCATTTCGCGGCGCCGATTATGGCGCCTTTCGCGGCTTCGCGGGAGGCTTCGTCGGCTTCTTCGTTTTGTAGGGTGTCGTGGGATCGCATTTTTGGGGCGGGAGTGTCCGTAGTTTCGAGATTGGTATGGGAGGGGGATGGAGGAGGAGTTGTAGATGTGGTGGTGATGGGAGGAGGTGCATACGCCGTAGGGTAGGTAAGTGTCGATGTGAAGTTATCTTACTCAGCAATCAACTCCTTCCATCACATTTATCAAGTGACTACCTAACTTCATCACAGCTGAAATGGATGGGTTATCATTTGTGATGTATTCAGTCAATGGTCAGATTTCCTAGCTGTTTTAAACCTTAGCTTGATGTCTTCTAGGATAGTCTAGTCAGCTTCTCTGTTACCTACTGATTCTCTTGGAGGAAGCTTCTTCACGAGCTCAAGCCTCGGAATGCCTACTTCGACCTGCCGTTCCCTTCAGGTTTTCGTACGAATTCAGACGAGAACACTTTCAAAACGTTGTTTACGCATCGTGGGTTACAGTCAGGCTCGAATGCCTTGAGCTCAACCTCTCTTTTGCCTGTCCAGAGACGATTGTTTTCCCTGCTTCAACGGCAGAGAACTTACGACAATAACACCCCGCTTTACCCGCGACCAATGACCGTCAAGACAGCGGCCTGTCAACCTTGGGTCGAAGTCGACTATCGAACAGCGGCAGCGAGGGTCCCGGCCCTCGAGTCGCTTTCGACCTTCCTGTTCTACCTTAGTGAGGACGGCTGTTGACAGCTTGGTTACGGCCGTTATTGGTCGCGACTTCGCATAGCCTCGATTTTCCATACGTATGCCTGCCGTAGATCCGTTGAATTCTGAAGTGATGACTTGATGGTTTGGATAGGAAATAGGTGAACTAGAAGGGATATAAAATGAGGAGGTTCTTCCCGTTTTCTCGTCCTTCTCCCACCTCCGTTATCCAAACAATACTCGACTAAAGAAGAAAAAGAACCACAGCAAAGAAATTGTTACCGCACTTATCAACATGCCTCGCTTCATCCTCTTGATCAAGTCAGACACAAAGTGCGCCGAGGCGTGTGACAAAAACCACCCGCCTACGGACTATCTGGAGAACCTAACCCGGTTCAACGAGCAAATGGCCGAGGCCGGCGTCCTCCTCGCCGCCGAGGGCTTCAAGCCCACCTCGGACGGCTACGTCATCAAGTACGACTCCAGCAAGCAGCACGAGGTGGTGACGGGTCCGTTCGACGTCTCCAAGGAGGACCACACCGCCGGCTACTGGCTTTTGCAGACCAAGTCGGCCGAGGAGGCGCTGGGGTGGGCGAAGAAGGTCCCCTTTCACAGCGGGGAGGTCATCATGCGTACCGTCGGCCATAATCATGAGGAGTTCAGCACGTGCACTAAGGAGCTTAAGGATCGGGAGGAGAAGCTGAGGTCTCAGATGGAGAAGAACAGGCAGGCGGTGGGAGTGTGAGGGTGATCAAGTCGTGTTCTGTTGCTTGATCCAATCGGGGGTTTGCTATGGTATGGATTTTTGCGTAGTTTTATGAATATGTTGACTTGACGGCAGCTCTGTTATCAAAAGCTTGATTGTTTTACAGACTGAATCTACTATCAGGAGTCATATATGCCTTGGAAGGTTGAACTGGTTGGAGTAGACCTCTCCCTCCGTGTATAATCCTTGACGAGCAGTCTTTGCTTAGAACCCTAGGCTACCACTGTGAAGAATTAGAGACCTATGTTGCGTATCTGTCGTAGCTCTCACTTAACGAGAACGAATCATATAATCCGTTCGATCTACACCAACGTATTGTGATAGCCAGTCTCGGACCTACTCTCAAATCATGTCATGGACAAACCCCGTTACGTCCGGAAACGTCACCCAATCGCACAAGCGTTCATTCAATAATCTGACCCCGGCAACCTTTATAAGCTTATTATAGAGAGAAAGAAAAGTCGTTCGACCATCATTGGCTTGGCAGCAAGGATAACCCCAGGCCAGCAACATCGTATAAAGGCTATTCGCACGTATGTATGTATATCTTGTGATTCGCTCGTAAACGACCCACGCCACGATGATATTGACGACTACCGAGATCGTGACAGGCTGATAGCCGGGGCGGGAAAAGGTGCTCTCATAGTATTTCCTTCTGTATATGAATGAATGTATGACTGTAATCGCCGCAGCTTTGATTTTGACCACCTCCACTGAATCCTCCTTCTTCCTGGAGCTCCCTCATCTCCTCTTTCGCCCCCCTTCTTTTCCCCAGTTACGTTCCACCTCAACAAACCCGCTAGGCTTTTAAGCTAGACATCATGAAGTTTGCGGTAGTCTTCATTCCCGTTGCGGCCGCCCTTTCTCTATGGAATGACATGGAGGTTTGCACGCCCGGGTTTCAGTACTGCGGCCGAAGTCTGAGAGACATGGGTATGTGAAGCTTGCTTCTGTTCGGGGATTATCAGTCCTCCAAGTGATCCTCTTCAATTTCCATGGTAGAATATCGCAGGACATGACCGTCGTTGACCTGATCTTTCCGCACCCCCCTATAGGAAGCAGTGATAAATTCTACATACCGATGAAGAAAGCACTCAAAACGTTTGAGCAAAACCCGTCTGATGAATTGATCGACAAGACCATCTTCTACTGCGATGGTGTCATGCCGAGAAAAGTTCTTTCCATGCTTACCTGCGGTGATGACTGGGAATGCAGTGATAGTGGTGGCGGCTGGTTCGAAAGGAAGGCGAAGTGCGTCCCCAAACAAGTCATCGGATAGTGAATAAGGAAGATGGATGATGCTTCATAGTAGGTCAGAGACTGAAAGAGGAAAATAACCAGTCTGGGGGAAGCTGTTGTTGGAAGATAGCTTTCACACAAAGAGATATCAAGAGCTTCCTCTCATGTGAGCCATCTGTTGCTCAGCAAGGCTATGAAAGACGAGCAGGAGGCAAATCTATCATGGTGATGAATATCTCGCGAATGAAATCAGCAGGGCTAAAAGTCTTCTTAGCAGAGGCAGAATAATCGTAGGGATTTATGGTTTGTTTTGTTAGCGATTAATCTTGTGTTGATTCTTCACATGTTGGCTTTAGCCACCCTTTCTCTCGTTTGGTTCTTTCGTTTCTTTTCGCTACTGCTGCTTCTGCAAGAAGTAGACACACGATAGTGCAGATTCTATGGGAACCATGCTATGAGAACTTGGGAAGGCGATGAAGACGTAGCCGCACAACGCCGAGCGGTGCCCTATCAACGAAAGCCTGCAGAATATATCCCACCGAAAGGCTCACTGTCGTAATCACGACACTATCCTGTAGGCTACGCCGTCTGACCACCAATGCCAGCACCGCCTCACGTCGATGAGGCAGCCTGTCTACAACTGCGCCGACATTCTTCGAGCCTTGAGCCTCGGCGAAGTGAGAAATTCACCTCAGATAGTTATGAAACCTATATCCAACAGAGTCGTCACTGAACAGTGAGCAGTGTATATATAGTTCAGCTCACATCAGCCCATCCTGTAGTCCGAGCGGTCGGGGAAAAGTCATGGAAAGTGGGTTTCTTTTCTTGTAAGTGAGATGGCGGTTACATGTATTTGCGGTGTGAGGCAGACATCCTTTGACATTCTGTTACCTATTCCAAGTAAAGGAGCTCTTAGAAAGATATAAGGAGACATGTTTTTCGTGAATGAATAGAACGCAAGTCAATATCCTATGTGCTATCTTGAATAGAATCCATGACGAGTCACGATGTCGCTCTCAAAGGTGTGCAGATCCTTGTGTACCTGAAGATGATGGTAAACTGCTCTCATTTAGTCACGAGTAAAATCAGCGTCGTCATAGCCATGAAGGATGACGCGTCAAGTCTGACGCAGCATATCTAATCAGTAGTCATGATGTTGGTAAAGCCAATCCTTCGTACCATGCATTGCCCTGTGACTGTGAGGCTTGAGCATCTGATCGTCGAATCACGTGACATGGAGTATTTTTAGCTACTCCTCCAGCCACAAAGCTCGCAGAAAACACTGCCACAGACCCCACAGCTGACGTCACATCATCACCCAGAAAGCATCATCACGTGCAGCTGAACTTGGGAGGGTTCGACGAACTCCGCCTGCGCCGGCTTCGGTAACAGGAACCGTGACAGTCCGGAAGCTTATCGCTGACTCCTTGTTTCCCTCCGCTCAAGATGCCTTGAGATGCGGCAGCAAGAAACCAAGAAGAAGAAAAAAAATAGCAGCCGCTCGTCGACTCCCCATCGCTCTCCTCTGATCTGGTCCGGCCGGCCGGGCTCGGCCGAGGCAAAGTCAAAACCGAAGATACCAACCATTAATTCATTAATAACAAGAAGAAAATGTCGCTACGCATCACCATCGACCAGAGGCCCGAATTCTACACCAACCTCGATCATGTCGTCGGTCGCGTCGTCCTCAGCCTGAACCGAGCCGAGCAGGTCGGTAGCATCGTCGTCAAGCTCGAGGGCGAATCCATCACGGCGCATCAGGTGCCGAACCCGTTCGAACTCGACGCCAATGGCCACCCTCCGCCCGCCATGCCCGGACCGCCCGGAAGCGTCGTCGTCGAGAATCACAAGATCCTCTATCGTATCCAGCAGGTCTTCCCCGACGACTACCACTCCAGCTCCAGCAACCCGTACGGCGCTTTTCCTCTCCAACCCGGCGAGCACGAGTTCCCCTTCAAGTTCAAGTTGCCCGTCAACAATGCTTGCAGCGATAACGTCGCCATGGCTCGCATGGGAGGCTTCAACTCCGGTGGCGGCCTTTTCGGAATGGGAGGCGTCCGACTCATGGACGGCACGAAGCAGCTATACCTCCGCCACGTAACCCGAACCCTACCGCCGTCTCTGACCGGTTACCCCATGGATGGTGAGATTCGCTACTTCATCAAGGTCACCGTTCAGCGTCCCGGCTTTCTCAAGGAAAACTGGCGCTACCAGACCGGTCTCAAGTTCCTGCCCATCGAACCGCCCAGGCCGCCCAAGTCTGGCCAGGAGGCCTTTGCTCGACGGCCCTTTACCTTTCGGCCGCGCTCGCTCCCGTCTTATCCAGACATGAAACGCACCTCCGTCACGTCCAAGAAGGGCGAAAAAGATTCGGGCCTTCCCACGCCGCCACCACCGCCACCGAACATTGAAGTATCGGCTCGTCTTCCTCACCCGCCTATCCTCACCTGCAATCAGCCCGTGCCGCTCCGGCTCATCGCCAAGAAGCTTTCCAAGTGCCCGGATCAAGTCTATCTCATCTCCTTCCAGCTCGACCTCATCGGTCTCACAGAGTTCAGGACACATGGCTTGAATAAGGTCAAGGTCAACCGCTGGGTGGTCGTGTCCAACTCGAATCTCAACATCCCCGTAACGTCGTCGCCCAAGGATGACGTCGGCGATGAGCTTGTTCTACCAGACGAATTGTGGAGGAGCAGACCCCTGCCCAACACCGTCGCGCCCTCCTTTGTTACCTGCAACATAAGTCGCCGATATCAGATGGAGATCAAGCTGGGTCTCGCTTGGGGGAAGCCGGGGACGCTCAAGGACCCTCTTCATCCGCAGACCATCTACCTCTCCCTTCACTTCTCTAACCTCGACGTGTACTCGGGCATCACTCCGCCGCCTGAACTCGTCGAAGCGGCCAAGAGTAAGAAACCTGGGCGCGTCACATCAGGTCGCCCTCCGTTGCCGGCTCGACCCAACGTGACCGGCTCTAGCGCATCTACCAGTACCCGGCCATCATCCGTGGCCTCATCCAGCCACGATCCTCTGTATCCTCCTCAATTGGCACCGGGTCAGTCGCCGGCAGCGTCCGACGCGGCGCCTCCGAGTTATGACGAAGCCATGGCCGAGAACTTGGCCGGACCGTTCGACGGCACGCGTCCCAGACCAGCCTACAGCGGCGTCACAAACGAGAACGCCCCCAGTACGATGCCGGAGAAGAGATAGCAGGGGGACAAGTGTGTAATAGAGGCCTCTTAATGGAGGAGTTGGCCTTGTCTGCATAGCATGGAGTTTGAACATATTTATGTAGACAGAATGTTTGAACATGGAACATGAGGCGAAGAGCGCCCATGGGGGGAGGACAATTAAGCAAGCATTAGCCAACAGGCTGAACACAGAGGCGTCTTCGTCGACGAGACACAACTGCGTCGAGGTATACGGAGTAGTAGATGATAACACGACACGTAGATGTCATGTATATATTAGGACTAGTAATGATGTATCGATGGAACAACGGCTTCTTCTTTCTCCCAGCCGTCAAACGCCAGACAGAGACCGGAGGCTTAACCGACTATGGCTCTTCTCCTCGTGACGGTTGGGTAGACATATGTTGAACCAGCGGTCAAAGGCAGTTTCGGGCCGACGAGACGCACTGCAAGGGGGGTCAGATCAGCCTGGACTGGAGGGACAGCGAGGACGCCAAGACTCACGATTCATGGTGAACCTGTCGCCCCTGTCCGGAGCCGGGAGCCAGTTGTTGGTCCAGTTAGCCGGGGGAGGCAGGTCCTTCGACTGAACGAGGATGGAGAAGGCATCGGTGCGGTTCCAGTTGCCGTAGACGGGCTGGCCGTTAGTGTAGGTCAAGTTGCTTCCGCTGCCGAGGGAAAAGCGATGGAGCGAGTTGGCGACGAGGCCGCCCTCGACGTCATACAGCGCCAAGGACCAGAAGCCGCCGACGGTGACGGGAGGTTTCCCCGAGGGGAAAGTGAGGACGAGGGCGTCGTCGTGTTCAAGCGAGAGGCCGTCTTTGGCACCCATATGGCCGCTGTCGCCCAGCCATGATAGGGAGAGGGCCTCGGAAGTAACCAGCTGGAGGTAATCGACGGAGGCGGCGAGGCTACGGACGGCGTACTGTTCCCCGTACGAGCCTGTAGAGCCGCGAGGGAAGCCGAACCAGCCGTTTCCGTAGGGGAGGAGTTGCTTCTCGGCGGCGCGTAGGCCTTCGTCGAAGATCCGGATGGCTGTTTCGTACTGGACGTCTGAATGGGGGGGATCGTACATGCCGTGGGCGAGACCGGCTTCTTCGAGGGTGTGCGTGACGCTCGCGCCCTCCCTCGGTCTCCACGGCCTGTTGAAGGGATCGAAACGAGCTACGACCTCGAGAAGATCCCTGACATCGTGACGGCGTAGCTCCCCAGCCGGTAATGCGGCCACAGAGTCGAGAACGCCATCGCCCAACAACTCAGACGTAAGTCTAGGACCAAGACGAGAACCCTTCCTAACTTCCGCCGTCAACCTGAAATTACCCTGAGCTTCTCGCGCGGCGTCAAGATCGGATTCGTCACTGCCGTTCCGGACGTGGATCTGAGGCACGACGAGGCCGTAGATGGTGGGGAAGAAGATGTTTCCGACGTAATCTGTCGTGCCTTCGTCTGATTCTACGAAGCCTATCTGCCAGGGTTTGTCGGCGATTTGGACAAGGTATTTTCCTGGTACGGTGATGGTGAGTCTTCCTATGTTGGCGAAGTTGTTGGACCAGCTGGGTTAGATGTCGATGAAGATGAGCATGGTTAGTTGATAGTTGAGATGAAGGATCATCTTGATGTCGTACATCAAGGATGATAGCATCAAGCCTGAGAGAGACACAAGAATAGGGGGAAGAAAGTATGGAGAAAGAAAAAAGAACGCACAGATCGTAGAAAGAAACGACAAAGTAACGACCGTCGCTTATCTTGGGTATCGTCAAGACGACGTCGCTGGTAGAGAGGTCGATGGCGGCAGCGGAGTAGAGCACGTCCGGGCTGGGACGTCCGGGGGGAACTTCATCCTCATCCTCCTCATCCTCGTCTGCCCTCACCGTGTTCCTATGGTGTTGAAAGGCGTTGGGACCGACGGAGGCCAGGACGGGACCCACGGCGACGGCGTATTGGGCCAAGGGGTAACCATACTAGCATTACGCCCGGTTGACGATGTCAGTTTCTTTTCGTTCAAGGGGGATCCTGTTGACTGAAGTTTTGACCCATCTCTCACCGTTATGGCAAAGGCTGTTGCGTTGGTTAGACGGAGAGACTCTTCTTCCGTGCTGGGAGGCTTGTCATGAGTGGGAAGGGCACGAGCGGTGCATAGGATGGCACCGATGGCTAGACTGAAGCCGGCAAAAGTCCTCATCGTGAGTTTCTTGTAAGCGAGCCGTGTGGGAGGAAAGAATAGAGGAGGGAATGATGTCAGCGACCATTCATCGTATCTTGGGGCGGATGATGGGAACAACCCCTTTCTTTATTTAAGAGTTATGGGTGGTTAAGGTGCGGCTCGGGGATATAGCCTCATGCAAATCAGCTTCATGCAGGAGGACATGAAGATGGACAAGTACGGAAGGACGAAGTAACCCCCCCGTCCGTGATAAAAACAAGATTTAGCCTCGCGATGCATACATAGCTGGGTCTTATAAAGGGGGGACTTGAAGCTTGTGAACGGTCTAGATGGGGAGAGAAGAAAGGGATATGCAGACGCGGCACGGGCCCTTTTGCTCGTTCAGTGTAAATGTTGTATCGAGGTTGAATCGATGTCACCTCTCCTGCAGATGGGGGTTTGTTTATCTGGCTTGGTGGTTTTTTTCCTTTCCTCATCTGGAGCAATATTGGCACTTTGATAGGAGGGGAGGCTTTGATGATGGACGGATTGGGGCGTAGTTTACGATGGTAATAGGAGATGAGGTGTATATAGCAGATAGATATATGAATGTATGTCCTTTGAAAGAATCGATCAAGGAGAAATGAGTCTCATCAGAACAGGCCTGCCTACAGACGGAGAAGAGGTATGAATTCAGCCGGCCACGATGTTCTATATTATATAGCCTCGGTACTCTGTCACTGTTGCATGTCCATCCAAAGAATCCCCCCCCTTCCCGCGGAGAAGATTGCCCAAAAGCTGCTGTCCGTCCACGGGCTTGCTGGTTGGTTACAACGGGAGGACGAGCCTCTTGCTTCGGTCTTCCTTGGTGTGAGTGTATGTACATATGAATGTGTCCCGTGACGCTCTGATCGGTGGTCATTCCCGTATGAGACCTTGTTCTGCATCGCTCTCGAACATGGAGTGAAGCTGCAGGGGAACATAGTATCCAACTTGATAGGTAAAGTCCGTTGCATCGTCCAGCTCGGTAATCTGCGGTACGGGCCTTGACCACTTTCCCTATACACACACTCCATCTGTCGAGAACGTGTTTGACGAAGGAAAAGGGTAGCTTCTTGTTCTAGGTGCCATCTAGTAATTATCACTAGACGTCTTACAGGACCCCCTTTTTCGACATTCCCGTAAGAGAAAGTCATGAATGAGCACACTCTGTTTCTAGGGAAGATCCTATCTCACTAACGTATGATTATTACGAGCTCGGCACATGGCGCACGAATCAAGGCATGTATGTAGTATGTATGTATGTAGATAGGGTGCAACAAACCCTACAGACTCGTATTCCATCACACCTTGTAACAGGTCTTCATCTCCGTTGATCTATAGAGTTTCTTCTTCACTTGATTCCACCGTCTCATATAAGTCCGGATAGAGGGCAAACATATATAAACATACTTTATCAGTCTTCTTCGTCCAAGGACGGAAGTGTCTCTGTATAATACAGACACACAAGTATTCACTCGTGCTCCGTCATGTTGGCCATGCTATTACACCGATATTACGTGCCTATTCTGCTTGATACTTTTCTAGCGAGCCTTCGTATCGTTTATATACCTGTACGCAGCTCTCATTGGAGGATAGACATGGTTATCCACGTGTGGCCTTGATCGGAATTCTGGGGAAGCTGCTTTGACACGCGATTCTTCACATCAGAGTTTCGTCTGCATATTTCCTTTCTCGTCCTCTTTATACATACCATACCTACTAGATATGTAGTATGTACGTACAGGGGGTCAAAGATCTTTTAAAGAAGCTGAATATGTATACATATGTATATAACATAGGCTCACTCTTCAAGTGTTGCTTCCGATCTGTCGACTCCATAAATATGCCATGTCTGACCCGAAAGCCGGCCGTGATCACCTTCCGATCGTTGTGGCCCCTATTCGCGATCATCATCGCATCTCTCTGCCAGGCTCAGCCCGCCCCTACTAGCAGATCGTTCTACCTCTTCCGCGGAGACACTCGAAGTCCGGCAGATGTCCGAGCAGCAGGCGGTTTCCTCCCCGACGACGAGACAGACTATGAAGACGCCAGAGTCTACAGCCTCTCGGACCACGTCAACGGCAGACTGGCGTATTCGGCCTACATATCTACCTCGAGAAGCTTCGGCCAGTCAGCCGTTCACTTTGGCCTGAGGCTCGGGCCCGGTAGCTACGTTTACCGGATACACGTGACGCCCAATATGATTGACGTCAACAGCGTCCTTCCAAACGGTCGGTTTGCGTTCCAGGATGAAGTCAGCGCTTTGGGGGGGATTCCCTGGACTTCGGTGCAGGGTTGGTTGCAAATGTCTGAAGACGATGATGATGATGATGACGACTTCTCCGGGTTCGCGGACGATATGTGCTTCGATTTATTCACGCCGCGGCCGTTTGACCATGTTCTGGCGGATAATTACACGGAGAGATACGAAAGAGACTTTGCCTGGCGGTTCGTCAATAATACCGACTTTGTTGAGCAGGCAGACTGGACCGTGGTGCAGAGAGCGGATAACGAAGATGTCGCCATCCTGGCAGAGACAAGAGAGGGAGACCTTGCGGAAGCGGCAAGGCGTTTTATGGATAACTTTGGTGAAGGTCTCGGATGGGAAGGGGGTCAAACATTTCCCCTGTGGCGGCGAGGGGAGGTGGCATATGACATGGATCAAGGTAAGTTGGTTCCCTCCAAACCCTCACTTACACACACAAGCACACAAGAAGACTAGAAGGACAACTAAAAGAAGAAAGACTCAGACATCTACAGCCCCGGTCCATCAGCAGAAGTGGCTTTCGAACTCGTAAGGGACGACCTCATCGTCATCAGGGACTACCTCAACGGACAAGGTTTCCCATGCCAAGAAGACGACGACGCGGCACAGAGTTTCGTCAGAGCGGAGGCGAACGCCGCTTTGGTCGGCGAGGCTGAGCGATGGGAGCAGCATCCCGTCTTCGCAGAGGCGGACGCCTATATCGAGGCGGCGGTGCAGGCACTACGACAGCATGACGCTATATGCCACCTCTTAAACGCCTGCGATTTTCAGATTGGTCTGTCGCCGATGCGCAGACGAGGAGCAGGTAAGAAGACATGGTGATTTTTGATATACGGCTTGAGAATATATGTACGTATGCATGTACTGACTGCAAGCCTCTCGTGGAAAGATGAGAGCAAAATCAAGTTGAGAGGCGTCTGTAAGAAAGTCAAGAAAAGCGTCAAGGAAAGATGCAGAGCAGAGATGCTCATCTGCCAGGCTGGCAGACCGGATGAAAGATGTCAAGACGGTCAGAGGTACAAGTATAGAGTAGCGGGAGGGAAAGACACGGTTGAGAAAGGCGTGGATTTGATTATGCTGCTCCCGTCACGGAATGGCTCGGTGGAAGACGAGGAAGACGCGGACGCTCTGGTGAGGTGAGAGAGGTGGGTGTTGACACGACAGGATTGAATAAGACGGGCCGGGATAGGGGTTGAAGGGGGGGGGGTTTCCTCTGTGAAACGGAGGGGGAAGTGGTATAACTTGTAAGAGAGAAGGCTGGGCGAGGCACGAAAGACAGTAGATGGCTTCTTGAGCAGATATGTATGTATGTATGTACGACCACAATAGAGACTGACTTGGGTAACTGTAAGTATACTCTACTCAGTATCACCGTTAGGGAGGGCCTACGGAGTATATCAGTTGGGATACTCTAGATCGAAGCTCAAAGGCGAGAGAGACGGTTTCACTCCTTGGACTATGACATGACGTCATACCCTCATCATCTCCCCAATGTTGTAGGTATGACTGTCATGTGAAGCAGCAGACACTATCCGTAAATACGTCATCAGAGATCCGTATCCGTAGTGGCAGACACATTGCCCTCTCCTTGCTTTCAATCAATCTCCAACCCGCCAAGAACAGAAGATGAGGCAAAGAAAACGTATCATCGTCTCTTCTCCCCAGCGACGACCCCTGACAGTGACAGGAGGCACCAGTTACAGGCACGCTGCGACGAAGACGAAGACGAAGACGAAGACGACGACGACGGCACGTCCGGAAGACTTTGCCAGCATCCGGGACAAGTACGGTGCGTGGACGCACGGCCCCCTAATCCCGTTTCCTTTGCCTTGTTTCCCCCCCCCCCCCCCCTCTCTTCCTTGGCTCTATGAGGCTTTCTATCTATCTATCTATCTTTCTACCTATCCGTATCCGTCGGACGGGAAGGGGAAGAAAAAAAAAACTTTTAGTAAATATGGGAAAAAACCCGGCCCGCACCGAAGTTGAAGGAGAAGTAAAAAGAGTTGTGTCTAAGCTTGTCAAAGAAAACACTCAAAAATTAATCAAAAAAAAAAATTACATTCAAAATAAACAACAGCAACGCCGAAGCATCCCATCGTCTTGGCCCATGGCCTATTGGGCTTCTCCGAGCTTACGCTGCTCCCCGCCTCCGTCTTCCCCCCCGTCCAGTACTGGCATGGCATCAAGCAGGCCCTCCTCGCCCAGGGCTGCCCCAGCGTCATCACGACCTCGGTCCCGCCCTCGGGCTCCATCGAGCAGCGGGCCGCCAAGCTAGCGGCCGATATCGCCGCCGCCGCCGCAACCACTAGGACGGCGCGAACTACCCCCGTCAACATCATCGCACATAGCATGGGCGGCCTCGACGCTCGGTACATGATCTCGCGCCGTCTTACCGCCCCGGACGCCGTCGCTTCCCTCACCACCATCTCTACCCCGCATCGCGGCAGCGCCTTTGCCGACTACTGCCTCGCTTCCGGCCATCTGCCCCGGCTGTACGGCATCCTGCGCACCGTCGGCCTCGGCACCCAGGCGTTCGAGCAGCTGACGACGCGGTACATCAAGGACGATTTCAACCCGCGCACCGAGGACGACCCGAGCGTAAAGTACTTTTCCTACGGCGCCGTCGCCCCTAGCCCGTCGCTGTTCAGCCCGTTTAGGCTCCCGCATAGCATCGTGCTCGAGGCCGAGGGGCCCAACGACGGGCTCGTCAGCGTCGCGAGCAGTCGCTGGGGGACGTACGAGGGCACCATCGACGGCGTCAGCCACCTGGACCTCATCAATTGGTCCAACAGACTGAGGTGGACGGTGCGCGAGTGGATGGGCGTCGAGCGCAATTTCAATGCCATTGCCTTTTATCTCGCCATCACCGACAGGCTCGCAGCCGAGGGTTTCTGAGGTATCAGTATTGTTGATGTTGATATTACCCTAGCCAAGATGCAAAGCCTTTCCACCGCCCCGCCGCCCCAAAAACTCGTGAGAAATGCCTCCCCCCCCCCAAACGACTCCAGCCAAACCAGGCTCGTAGATGGACGCCAAATGCAGTATGTATGTTATGTACACACGAGTGAAGCAGGTGTATTTTTCAGGCGAGGGAAGACAAAAGGGATAGAAGGAAAAGAAGTAAAAAAATAAGAAATAAAAATCGAGGTTCGTGGATTGACGAGCTGCTGATGATGTAAAGCTTTTTCTGCTTTATTGTTTGTCTTTTTGTTTTGCGTCGCAGACAGACGTCGGGAGGATTTGAAGTAGTCGGGACTGCTTCTCGCCCGGGGGGATCTTTTTTTAATTTGGGGGTTCAAGAGACGATTTAAAAATTGCTAGGCTTCCTCTCCTTGCGCTTTTGGATCAACCTGTAGACGAAGAGGGAGAGAACACCGACGGCGACTTGATTTGATGATGGGGGGAGCAAAGGGTTAGAGAAAGAAAGAAAAAAAGCCCGACGAGGGGAAAAAGAAAGAAAGAAAGACTTACCGAGGAAGACGATGCAGAAGACGAGGACGACGCCGGGCTCGCGGTAGGCCCAGTTGTGTTCGTGTGGTGCGCGCTTGACGATGTCGGAGACGGTGCTGATGACGGCCATTGCGACGGTTGAAGAGGAAGGGAGGAAGACCTTTTTTTTTTCCTTTCTTTTTTCTCGCGTGGTGAGGACAGAAGAGAGGTCAGTTTGAGTTCCCTTCTTTGTTTTGGGTGTGGGAAAAAAAAGAAGAAGAAGATTGTCGCAACAACAATAACAACAATGGTGGTGGTGAAGGAGGAGGAGGAGGAATGTTTCTAGTGGGAGGGGGGAGATAAAAAAACCCGCACAGTGACTCACCTTGTGATGAAAGTGCCTCAGCGATAGCTAGGTAGGCAGGCTGTAGGATGGATGAGAGGAGGGGGGGAAAGAGAAGAGTATAGGTCGATTGCGGAGGGAGGAGGAGGAGGAGGAGGGGAGAAGATAGGATGAGTAGTATGTATGTAGGTATGTAAGTGATGGATGGAAGAAGAAGAAGAAGAAGAAAAGGAAGAAGAGGAAGAAAGAAGGAAGGGAAAGGGAGCAGGAAGTAAGAGATACTAGAGACGAAGATAGAGTTTTTTTTTTTTCCCTCTCTCTCTCTCTCTCTAACTTTGGGAGGGAGAGATGGACAAAGAGGAACAAGCAGAGAGGAAGAAAGGAAGTAGAAGGTAAAGGTCCGGATGGGGGTTGAGAGCGGCGGTTGGTGGATATGGCCCATACCAGGTAGGTAGGTATGGAGAGAGGAAGGGGGATGGATGAATGGATGGATGGATGGATAGGTAGTAGAGAGTGGGATGGGGTATAGTCGCGGACCAGCCGGACTGGAGCGAGACCGTTTCCGGAGGGGGAGAGGGGGGGGGGCAACGCAACGGCGTCACTTGCTAGGTCTTGCTGTAGCCTGTGTGTATGTATGGATGGATGTAGGCCTGTTAACAAGTTGTACATGTTTCCTGTAGGCTTCACAGGTGGAGGCAGTAGTAGCAATATACATAGGTATGTAAGTAGGTAGCTCTTCTACGGAGCTACACTGGCCTGTGGTACAGAGAAGTTGTAAGTGGTAGAAGCCGGTAGAGTAGGTATCCGTAGATTGTTTACACGTTGTCTGTCAGAGGCCTTGTCAGAGAAGACGAGGCTCATGACGCTTTCCAAGCTTTCCCACTTTCCTTTCTCAACCATGATTTCATTGGTCCGGGGGGGGGGGGGGGGGGGGGGGGGGGGGGGGGGGGGACCGGGGGGGGGGGGGGGAAAGAAGGGGGGGGGGGGGGGGGTTGTTTCGGGGGGGGGGGGGGGGCCGGCGTGGGGGGGC